>ML807968.1:48886-69160 GCA_009831015.1 Picea engelmannii
TGAAAGCTTAGTCAACCTAAGAGGTTGTACTCCATTTATGACAAGGAAATGTTGGCAATCATGCATGCCTTGACCAAGTTCAGAAAATATTTGGTGGGCAGCAAATTCGTGGTCAAGACCGATCACAATAGTTTGAAGTATTTCCTTGAGTATAAGGACCTCAGTGAGTGCCAAAAGAAATGGGTGAAGAAGGTACAAGAATTCAACTTTGACATAGAGTATGTCAAGGGGAAGAAGAACATTGTGGCCAATGCACTATCGAGGAGACCTGTGGCATGTTCTTTGATGGAGATTTCAACAGATTGGAAATCCCACTTGTCACTGGAATATTCCAAGAACATGTTCTCTTGTGAGGTGATGGATGGGAAGATACAGGATGACCGGTATAGGGTCATTGACGATGTCATATTTTACAAGGATAGAGTCTACTTGGTGCCATATTCAGGGCTCAAGAAGAATGTCCTCACCACAGTTCATGATTCACCTCTAGCAGGACATCAGGGGTTTTTCAAAACCTATAGACAGATCAGAGAGAGGTTCTCATGGAAGGGACTCAAAAAGGAGGTTATGAGACACATCAGTGAGTGTGTGAATTTCCAGCAGAACAAGTTAGAGCATGCTCTTCCAACAGGGCTACTTCATCCACTCCCCATTCCAGAGCAGAAATGGGAGAGTATATCTATGGACTTCATCACAGGTCTACCCAAGGTTCAGGGTAAGGACTATATCTATGTAGTGGTCAACAGATTGACCAAGTTTGCTCACTTCTATGCCACACCGACAGAGTATAGCGCAGTTCAGGTAGTTGAGCTTTTCTTCAGGGAGGTCTTCAGACTTCATGGGTTGCCGAAGAACATCGTCAGTGACAGGGATAGTCGGTTCATAGGGACATTTTGGAGAGAGTTGTTTTGGTTGGTGGGGACAAAGTTGACACCTAGCACCAACTATTACCCTCAGACAGATGGGCAGACTGATATTGTCAACAAGTGGGTTGAAGGGTATTTGAGAAACTATGTAGGAGGAAAACAGAGAACATGGGTAAAGTGGTTACATTTAGGAGAAAAATGATACAACACCACCTTCCACATGTCCATTTGTATGACACCCTTCCGAGCATTGTATGGATATGATGCTCCCACTTTGGTAGAATTGGTCTTTGGGAAGAGAAGAGCTCCCAAGGCCAAGGATTGGATCATAAAGAGTCAGGAGATTCTCAAGTTGTTGAAAGAGAACCTGTAGATGGCACAAAACGACAGAAGATAAGTGTAGATAGGCACATGATAGAGTGCAACTTTGAGGTTGGAGACTTGGTTTTCTTGAGACTCCAACCCTACAGATAGACATCTCTGAAGAAGAGTGGGGCCGAGAAGCTCAAGCCCAGATTTTATGGTCCTTATAGGATCATGCGCCAAGTAGGAGAGGTTTCTTACAAGTTAGAGATTCCATAGGGGAGCAATATTCTTAACGTATTCCACGTGTCTTGCCTCAAAAAGGAAGTGGGACAATTCATTAGCACATCCGAGGAGCTTCCCCCGTTGGATGAGGAGGGACAGTCGTAGTTAGTTCTGGAGGGAGTTTTGGAGTTCTGGGAGCAGAAACTGAGGAGCAGGGTCATCAAAGAGTGTTTGATCAGATGGAGAGGGCTTCCAGTAGAGGACGCTACTTGTGAGAGTGAGCAGGTGTTCCAGCACCCTAGACTGGTATTGCTTGAGGACAAGAAAATTTGGGAAGGGAGGATTGTAATGTCCCTTTCCAAATAGGAGCTCCAGAGAGGAGGCTTAATGGTCTAAACAACCCCGTTAGACTATAACTAGGGCCAAAGAGGGGTAAGAAGGGTTACTATAGGTCACTCCAGTCACAGGTGTTATATTCGGAAAGTGACATTGAGCTAAAAAGGGTTAAAAGCACTTTTAAGTCATTATGAGATAAAAATAGAAGTCAACAGTGAATTAGGGTTTCAACAGTGATTTATGGTTTTGGAAGTCAACAGTGAATTAGGGTTTTAGAATGATTTAGAGTTTTGGAAAGATATAAAGGATGGGTCAGTGACCTAATTCATCATTATGCAGATTATGACTTGTCATTGAGGAGAAGAGGTGCATCCCAGGAGAGATAGTTCAGTGGATTCCAGGAACAAGACACCATTGGCTGATTTTGGTGTTGAGAGACACACCCTAGTCACCGAGAAGATCATTAAGGTCTTCCATCATTCTTCAGCAGCAGTTACACAGTGTTCAGCAGCAAGGGCGCATTCATCCAGAGTGAGGGCGCAGCTTTAGAGAGGGTTTTTAGTCAACTTATCTCATCCAGGGAGAATTCTGAGATTTCCCTCTGACGCATTTGAGAGGAGGGCAAGGCGCATCTTTTTCCTGGTTCCTCATCATATTTCGACGGAGGAATCAACTAGGACGCATTTTCCATACTTTGACGTGCGACACTTTTGGTGGGCACATTTGGGGTTCCAGAGCGAGCATCAGACCAGATTCAGGGAAACCCTTCTGATCCATTTCCCAGTAGACCAAGGTAGTCATTTTGAGACATATCTGATCTGATTTTGATGGTGGAATCACTAGGACGCATTTTTCCAGAAGAAGAGGGGTGCATTCCCCCAGGGGTATCCATCCAGGGTCCAGATTCATCAGCAGAGGGATTCGACAGATACCATTACTGAGGAATAGAGAAGGGCGCATCATTTGGGACAGTTTCCAGGCCATTCTGAGAAGTATATCTCCCAGGGTGAACTTTCCAGACTTCCAGCAGTTACCGTCAGAGCTGTCATAGTCCCAGTGCATCCATTGATTCCACAGTGCTCCCATATTATATGTATTATATTTTAGTTTCTTATTTGTATTCTGGCTAAGATCCTTTTTATGTTGATCTAGTTGAGTATTGTTAGTTTATTCAGCCACATTCGACCATTTTGTAATCCATAGAGATGTCATAATACAAACTTTGCAGTCCTTTGTCACATTTATTATTTGTATGATCATTTATATGTTGTAAACCATTGATCCTACACACACATTAGCAACGTTTCCTAGACTATCCAAGTAAGGAACATTACATCGAGATAACAGTTAATATTTGGAACATCATGGTTCTGTTGAGCACTCAACACACCCTAAAAGCTATGTGACCATTTCCTTTTGGGTGCCACCCGACATTTTACATTTTGATTGTTTTCGCTTCGATATGAAACTGATACTTTCGCTTATCGTATGTGTTTCATGTTTGAATTGATTAAAGTTCACTTGAACATACAAAAAATAATTATCTTAACTCTAAAAGAGACTTAACAACTACTCAAGGAATTGGCGACCCATAATTTTCCCTGACTCGCTTCAGAATTTTAGCATCGGTAAAAGTTAAAGGTGATGAAAATCGTCTGAGAAGTCAAAATAGCCGAGCCCCGACCTTCATCGGCGTCGGTAGATGAAAGTGTTTCTTTTCTACGAATAGGCCTCAGGAAGGATCTTGCCAAAGACCGATCCATCGATTTCGGAGGAAAGGTGTAACAGTAAGCGTCGCGCATAAAGAAGAGTGACATTGTCGATCGCTAAACCCCCGAAACAAGTTCGGCATCAGCAATTGCAAAATGATTAATTTCTTGTTGTAACAATAACCCTAATACCGCCCGGTATCAGCAGTCTTGGTGACTAATATTTTCTTAGTGCTTTTGACGCGAGCGAGATCCTGAATTTGACCCTTACCCACTAGTCGATTACCTTTTGTTTTTATGATTAAATTTTTCTAATGATCTAGGGTTGGTAACGCCATAGAAGCATCAATTGAAATATAAAATTTTACAAGGGAAATTATTAACAAACTCACAGTGTAAAAATGACGATCATAAGAGTCTAATAATTTATGCGAAAAAAGACTCAGATAAGAGAACACGGTTATTTTTTGTATTTAAAAGAAAGTGTGGTACATTCAAAACATTGTCGTTATTTAGCACTAAAGGTTCCCTCTGTGTTCAGGTCACATACAATAAGCCACACCGACGTCGCAACCAACCGGCTTGGTGACAATGAGACCACAAATATCTTTACAACAAAAGAGCAAAAGAAAATGTTATCAAGAGTCGCTTAGGAAAGTACAAGGCACAAAACCGCCCATTATGTGTCCCCTACACATGAACCTTTCCCCAGGTTACTACTCATGCCTTGCACTATGTTATTTTCTCCCACCATCTGATGCGCCTTGTGCAGCTACACAATTGTATCGTGTGCTTCCCGAAGTCATCTCTGCAGCCAAACCATGCTTCCTGTGTGACCCTGCGATGGCGGTGTCTCCTGGTCTTTTGCCACCAAATGACGCCATGACTCTCTATTTTCTTGGTAGATTTTGGCTATTGTGAGTTGAGCCTGCTCTAATTGTTGAGCGGGAATTTTGACGGCAGTGCCCCACACTTTTTCCCTTCCCTTTCATCTCTCACCTCCTCTACTGGTAGTCCCAACCGACTCTGACCAGTTGGTAAGCATCGCAGGATCCTCAAGGGGTGGATGTGCACTCAACCCAACTGGGAGTTGGTCCTCCTCTCCCTTTTCCGTATATTTCCTAGGAATTCCTCTTCTTCATGGTTTCAGCTCTAGAGAAGGCATGGTTCCCAACATGGCTCTTTCATACATACCTTTTTCCACCCCAACCTCTACTGGAGACGATGATGTCGTCTCCAAGAAAATGCATGTACCTCCAATCAGAGCATCAAGTACACGGGAATCCAATAAGAAAGAGTCCCAAGCACACTGGAGCTCAGACCTGGCGCTCCGACTACCTCTCAGACCCCACCCCGTATTTGAAGGAGACCCCATGGTGCAACAGCATAGGGACTCGACCGTCTATAGGTGATAAAGACTATTATGTGGGACTTCACCAAGATAAACTCATCAGACCAGAATTCCAGAGGATTTAAGCTCGGCATATGCATTCCCGTCAGATCTCCCAGAATTTATAGAGAAACGAAGGGGAGAAACAGAGTGTGCCAATAAAACACTCGCGCCTCACGACATGATGTTTTGGAAACTCGGCGTGCCACAACTGCCTGACGGATGCAATCCAAAACATGTAAATTTCGTCGAATCAGAGTTGCATGGAACGTGCGGTACAATCCTTCCAATATTTGTTGAACTTCCAAACCTTCGTTATTGATGAATGATGTTTGACACGCTTGGTGATACAGATTCTAGAGGCATTTAACAACTTCCCCTTTAGGGTATCTGACCTTTTGGGAGAATGCACGCACACACCCATCTCCAATGCCTCCTTTCGGCCCTAAAGGTCAAGTGATTACTATGATAGTTTATACGCTCATGTTTGTCGTACTTGATTTGCCACCCTATGGCACGATGACGTAATTCATTTAAACTAAAGAGAAGCGGCGGCTTCGGCTAGGTCATCACAGGTCATTCAAAGGAGAATCTGGGATCACGTAAGTATTAAAACAACTGGGAATGGTGAGCTACATGGGTATGCATTAATATTTTCGATTTATTTATGTCTTATCGTAGGTTTATTAATCACTAAACTACCTCTACTTTGATTGCAGGAAAAAATCCTCCTGACTACCAAACATAGCTCATTCTGTGACCTCGCTAAAGAACTAAAAAACACCGAAACTGAATCGTCGAAGAAGTGAAGGATATCGGGCTCCCCAAGTTCGGAACCCCTGATGAATTTATCAACCTGAGCGATGTGTTCTAGTTATATGCCAAAAAGCACTCACTTTGGACCGAATAATTTGCAAAGATAACCAATTCAAGGCTAGGGCAAGTACAAAAATTCACAGAACATCTAATCAGAGCCTGAACCATGCTTCAAAAACTGAACTTCAGTCTACCAAAGTATCGAGTGCATGCAAAAGACATCAGAGGGATATATGTGGCTCCAATTGAACAACACAAATATGTGTGGGCCAACACTTATGAAGAACTATTTATTAGTTGGTCTGAATATGAAAGGAGTCACCCTTTTCAGGAAACATCTCGGGTGGATTGTTGAAGAAATTGTTAGATGATAACGCCACATGGCGATTTTTGTTTGGTTCAAACTGTACTTAGTCGTTAATTTTGGTTGAATTTTATATTATAAATAAGGACATCGACCAATTAGTCAAGGGTTGATAGTTGTTGTAAGAACTCTTTTTTTTTTGGTTGTTGATAACTATTTTGAGACTGCTATGAATTGAGAAGTCCTTCTGGACCAAAGACAAGCTATTTCCATCAGATGTATGTGATTGGAGTTGGATAAGAATTACTTCCTATCATGTTCCATGATTGATGTTGTAATTGAGTAAGAGCAATTAATTATGTTTTCAAGTTATCTGGTGCAATGTTTTGGTGTTCTTTGATTTAATGTTGAAGATAAAATCATTATGTTGTTATGTGATGAATTTTATGGTAGATGAATTATTTTTATTACCATGATCTTGATTGCATGTGTGTTTTCTTTCTATTAATTAGTTTTCTCAGACAATAATTGGATGCTCATTTGGTTAATGTATTATTACTAGGCCCTTTGGCATAGAATCATTGTCTCCATGTTTGAGCATCAGTTTATCCCAAGCTTGACCTCTTCCCAATAGTTAAAACTTTGCCCTGTTATTTGTCAAGTTGGTTTATATTGGCTTGCATCTCTCATACCAGCCCCACCCAAGAGAATTACAGAAAAAGAATCGTCTTAACTGAAGGAAGAGCCTTCACAATAAAACATAAATCCCATCGATAAATTGGTCGGATCACAAGATCTAGAGAACCATTCAATCTTGAATGTTGCGGAGTCTAATTGGGCCTTGGTGGCGGGTTTGGTTCCTGCTATTGAGTCAATGGATTTAAGACCCATCAACAGGTTCACTGGTGTATTATTGATGAAGGTGCATCCACATGTATCATGTACAAAACTGTATGGCAGAAATCATCTCCCCTAAGCTAGTACCATCTGCCATCACCTTGAGAGCCTATGATAGTCGACCATCCTCCCCTGAAGGGCTCTTCCAAAATGTCCCCATCAAACTCGGGGGCAAAACCAACCTCATAGACATTGAGGTTATCGATGCCCTACTTGATTACAATATCTTGTTTTTATGTAGCTACATGTATGCTATGAAGGCAATGGCCTCTTCTGTGTTTCGAACGATGATGTTCCCCCACAACAGGAAAATCGTCACCATTGACCAAATCACACATTATGAGCATAACCATTCTACCAACATCGATAACATCTTACCTCTTGTATGCACTAGTTCCAATGTTTATTCACTCATTGACATGGGCCTCCGAATTTTCAAGGATCCATCCTTCCTGGGGGCATACCATGGAGCACCACCTCTTATACACCCTTCATCACAAGTGTGTGTCGTATCTTCTAATGGAACTGACACTAGAGATACCATTCATCCCACTAAGGCCTCTCTACACCTCAATTTCCCACCAATTGAAGAAATATTACCTCAGGGATTCCCTGAGAACCCTACTACACCACTTATCCCTGATTTCCCCCTCCCCCAGGGGAAAATCCTAGTTTTGGATACAATTCCCCAAGCCATTACTCAAATTCCCTGCTTCTACCCCCCACCAGTAGTACAAGCATTCCATGTAGTCATGATTCTTACCCTTCACAACATGGTTCTCGCCATCCATGTATGGTATCTACACCCACCCGTGATGGTTCCTCAACTATCTCTCCCTCCTCAGTCAAAGGGAATCCCAATGAAAATTCTAGTACTAGCTCTAGCCATGCCACCCTCACCCCCAATTTCCAACACCACTGCCATAGCTAGGGGTAGACACAAGAAGAAGGAGCCCATCGCTCCACTTCCTCCCCGAGTTCAACCTCCTTGCGCACTCTGCGAAAGAGAGGGACACCCCACTAATAGATGCCCTTCTCTTCCCTAGTTACGCAATCAGATCCAACTCCCTCGAGCAACCACATCACTCACCTATTCTCCAAGCACGTCTAGTGCTATGACAGTGTCCTCCTCTATGGGAAGTAAAGGGTTGTGAACCAAATTCGCTTGTGCCATCTGTTCATAATATGGTCACTACACTCATCATTGCCCAGCTCTACCTCAGTTTCGCTAGACGCTAACGACAGTACACCAAACCTTTCAACAAGAGACCTCTCTACCACCACTTGTTGGTACTCAAGTCACTGACATTCATTATGTATCTACCTCAGTCTCCAAACAGATGATATTCCCTTGCACTCGTTGTGACTCACTTTCTCACTTCACATATCGGTGTCCTTTGATTGTGGCATACTGAGGTCGTCATTCAAACCATATTCAACCACGTTCGACCACATCACCACCATTCCTTCCCTTTATAGATATTGTACACATCACCTACCCTGAACCTGAGTCACTTCCCACCCCTCCATGGTTCACGGTTCGATTTTCTGAGGATAGTCCCCCAAATCCTCACAATTCTCCAGTTCATTTCCCACAGGAAATCTTACCCCCTAACACAATTTATCACCCACAGTGTCTGGACATTTGGTTTATGTCAAGTGAGCCATCGCAAAATGGTTGCAATATCCAATCTATGTCTTCGCCACTTGAGGACAATCACACTATGACAGTCACCCGTGTCACCTCCCCGGATCCCCTGTATTCTCTCATTTTCCACTGCGATGAAGATATCCTGGAATAACTCACTACCCCTAATTTCCCATGGAATGCGCTCCATCACCAAGCACTTTTTCTCTCATAGGAATCCTTCAACCCTCCTAGCCAAGCCTCCATATGTGCAATCAAAACCAAGGATTTTATTTCTTCAGGGAATATAGATTGGTTCAACAACCCTATCCCTGCCCTAGATGCTTTTGAGGAAGGAAACATGGCCAATATCTCCCCCACCGTCAAAATTGACATTTCCATCAAACCGAGAATCGTAGAAGAAAACATTATTGGTGATGCATTCTCCCCTAAGGAACTCAAAGCTTACAAATATCTCTTTTAAGAATACCGGAATATTTTTTCCCGGTCATATATGGAGATGTCTGGCCTCAAAACTTCTATAGTCGAACATCACATCGACACATGGAAAAATGTGCCCCAGTATGTCAAAAGAAGCACCCACTTCACCCATCCAAAGTTATGGCTATCAAAGCTGAAATTAACAAGTTACACACCACTGGATTCATTTACCCCATTGCGTATACCTCATGGGTTTCCAACCCCGTCCCCGTTAACAAAAAACAGGACACTATTCACGTCAGCACCGACTTTCACGATCTCAACCATGCTTGTCCCAAAGACAACTTTCCAACCCCTTTCATTGACCAAATTATCAATTACTGTGCCTGCCACAAGGCCTTGTCCTTCATGGATGGCTTCTCCAGCTACAATCAAATCTAAATCCATCTAGCAGATCAGTATAAAACTGCTTTTACTACCCCATGGGTAATTTTTCTTATCGTGTCATGCCTTTTGGACTGAAAAACATAGGTGATATGTTTCGATGGGCCATGACTTATTTTTTCCATGATCATGATCGCATCATACTCGCTTACTTGGACAACCTCACTACTCGATCCAAGAAATGAACTCAGCACTTAGATGACTTACGCATCGTTTTTCAACGATGTCGCCAATACAATATCCGCTTGAACCCCCTCAAGTGTATATTTTGCATCACCGTCGAACGCCTTCTTGGGTTCATTGTCTCCCAACACAGCATCATGGTGGAGCCCCTCAAGGTCCAAGCTATCATATAAATTCCACCACCTAGGAATTTACACCAACTACATAGCCTATAGGGAAAAAGTAACCTTTTACGTCAGTTTGTCCCAGATTATGCCACTCGTGTGCATGGTTTCCTCTACCTATTGCATCATGATATCCCATTTCTATGGGATGAACATGCTCAAACTGATTTTGATGATTTAAGAGGCCCTATCCAATGCCCCTTTGATTATTCCCCCAGACTATGACCGTGATTACATCCTCTACTTATCAGCCTCAGCCGTCTCAGTAGCAAGAGTCCTCATCCAACTAGGGGATGATGGGCGAGAACATGCCATTTACTACATCAGTAAAAATGTTTCAGGACCACCCCTAAAATACAATCGTGATGAGAAAATAGCCCTCGCAGTTCAGAAACTGCGTCACTATATCATGCTTCGTACTACCAAAGTCATAGCAGATTCCAAACCAATGGAGTACTTGCTCAATCGACAACAGATTAATGGAAAAATTTCCCAATGGAGCATCATCCTTCAGGAATATGACCTAGATTTATCAACTCCCAAAAGCAAGAAAGAACTCATTCTCTTTGAACTCATTATGGTGTTTCCCTCAGATGCTAAAGCTTTACCCATCAATACGGATTTTCCTAACGAACACCTCTTCTTCATCCCCTTGGATGACCCCTGGTATGGTGACCTCCTCGTCTACCTTTGGACATAGAATTTTGGGTCTCATCTCTCTAGAGATGATCATCGACGCAGTCTCTATCAGGCCCCTCGATATCTCATCATCGGTGACGTCTTATACCGACGTGGGGTCGACACCATCCTTCGTCGATGTCTGACCATCGACGAAGCCAGCATAGTATTGAATGATTTCCATAGTGGCGCTTGCGGTGGCCACCTATAAGGTATGTCCACTGCCCAAAAAATCATTCGAGCAGGCTACTTCTGGCCCACACTGTTTCATGACTACATCCACGCTATCAAGCAATGCGAAAAATGACAGCTTTATGTAAACAAAGCAGGAGCACCACCCACTCTTATACATCGAGTCATCACCATCGACCCCTTCTGCAAATGGGGCATAGACTTCATGAATTGCAATCCTCCATCCAATAATGGACACAAGTACATCATCGTGGTAGTAGATTACTTTACCAAATGGGTTGAATCCATGCCTACCTCCAACAATAGTGATGATACAACGACGTGTTTTTTCTTCAACCACATCATTACCCGTTTCAGAATTCCACTACTATTAGTATCCGATCATGGTAAGCACTTTGAGAACGAGATCTACATTGAACTCTCCTCAAATCTAGGCTTATCCCATGAGTTTGCCTCCCCATACTACCCTCAATCCAACAGACAGGTCAAGGTTGTCAACAAATTCCTCAAAACCATGATACAACATACTTTCAACAAACATAAAACCAACTGGCATCATATGTTGTTTTCAACATTATGGGATTATCGCACGACAGTCAAAACTGCCATCGGTTTTACACTATTTCATCTCATGCATGGGATCGAAGCCATCCTCCCCATCGAGTGTGAAATTCCCGCATTACGCACCACCATCGAGTTATTACCTTACATTATTCCAATGGAGCAACACTTGATGACCTTAGAGTCACTGGATGAAGATCGTTGGTCTTCATTACATAACAACAAGGCAGCTAAAAAATGGTCCAAAGCCACCTTTGACCGCCATGTCAACCTTCACTCATTTAACGAAGGAGATCTTGTCCTAGCCTATGATATCGCCCACTATACTCTCGGTCATGGGAAATTCGAATCATTATGAAATGGACCCTACATCGTCCAAAACTGCCTCACAAAAGTCGCATACATCCTATCATGTCGAGAAGGCTATCCTCTCAAAGAACCCATCAACAGGTTGTACTTAAAGAATTTTTACGCTTGTGCGTAGCCATTCTATAGTAGGATTTTTCTTTTCACACATTTGTAGAGTTTTTAGTCTTCTTTTTTCACCTCCACTCCTCATGTATGATATACCATCTATGTTATTGACAGATGCATCCTCCATTGTCCTACCACATCGGTTACGCTGATGGTGCTAGCCATTGGACACGTAATCTCGCTTGGGTCGCTTGGGCCCTCTATACCCCCTCACATGAACTAATCCAATCCAACGACATATGTTTGGGCTCAGACACCAACAATCTAGAAGAATATGTTGTCGTCATTGGTCTCCTCGCTGAGTCCAGTCATCACCACATTCGTTACCTTAGCATTTTATTAGATTCCCATCTTGTCATCCTAAATCTCAACAATGTATATCATGTCTGCGATCCTTGCCTCTTTCGCAAAAACCTGCAAGTTAGACTCTCATCTCGAAACTTTGATACAATTACATTTACACATATTCCACGACACTTTAATCAAATAACAGATAATATGGCTAACCTAGTGTTAGATTGTAATTTATCACATCAATACATCATCACATATACATAAACATCATATATCGGTCACAACATATAGATTAGACATCATAAACCATCAAAAACATAAACACATGTAGACATAACAAAGAGCCAAAAGATATGTATCCATATATATATATATATATATATATATATATATATATCCTCTTAAGTGTCATAAATGTTTACAAAATACAAAATATACATCGCTCGTAGGCCAGTGATTCCCCTCACCCCTATAGGTACAAAATGGGTACACCCTACCCTATACAAAATGGGTATCAACTACCCTATACAAAATGGGCTTACAAGCCTATACATATACAAAACCGGGCACTCATGGTTCCCCCAAAGCTCCCCCCTCAGGTCCTATGTCAACTGGAGACACCCCACCAGATGGGGGTCCTCTAGGTCCAGGGGGTAGTCGACCAGTCATCGTTTCCCTCGCTACAGCTGCCCGTCAGATCAAGGTCTACTACTCTGTCGGTACACCCACACACTGCTCCAGGACCCTCTTGTTCTGGATGTGGGTCCACATGCCCTCTGACACACCTTGAAGCACCTACTTGAACCGCTTATGAAGGTCCTCCATCCCTCCTCTGACCTCTACCTGTGACTCATGCGATGGTCCCGCACCAACATCATCAAATCTAAGCCTCTGGCCTGCCCTCGGCTCATTTTCTAGCCCAGCACCAGCATCATCTCTCCTACGGCATTTTCCTACTCGTGGATCTACCTGTGACAGTCGCACTAGCCCCTGGCGCACTGGCTCCCTGACCATCTCAGCCTCACGGCCTCGAGGACCCACATCTACAAACACCAAAACCAAAGGTAGAGTCAACATCCATATATATATAAACATATTCTACACTATCAAAATCACAAAACATAAATGCTCAAACATACCTCTGTGATCCCAGACCTTTCCAGGAGGTAGCACCATGTCTGGGTCGTGACGGTAGTCCATCCCCCCATATGGATACCATAGTATCACCTATGGCATATGATTCCACACATGTGCCACAGTGGCCATAAAGTAGTAGCCACCCTGCACCCCACCATGGAGAGCTATCACCTAGGCCCATCGCATCAATCGTAGCTCCTACAACCCTGATGGTGCCAACAAAATCCTCGGTCACAACAGGGGCACCCTCTCCAGAAACCAAGCCACCGGGATGGACCCAAACACAAACTCACCAGAGTCGATGGTCCAACACTGGTGAATCTTCTCCATCATCCTGGAGTGCAGCATTAGACCCCAGGAAAAAAGGTCCCCATCTAGGACCCTCTCCACAATCCTTAGTTGACCTCTCAAGATCCACTGAGTCACTAAGGATCCATAGATCATCACAACCATGGTTGCAATGCACTAAAGCAAAAGATCATCCATATCCTTGATACAGATAATCGAACCTGACATCAGGTTCATCCCCAAGCAGTAGCATCGTGCCAAATCTATCAATCTCACATCCCCCGACAGTTGGGGGTCAGCAGGTAGGTCCATCCCCCGGAAGGGGAGCCCCGTCAGAAAGTATATATCCTCCAAAACTAAGAGGTTTAGTCGTTGTCCCCTCACAATGAAGCATTGCAGATCAACACTCCACATGGATATCAGGTACTGAAGTAGGAACCCCTGCAACCGTATCAAAGGGCACTTGAAGAACTTGAGAAAATCGTGGGCTGCCAAGTGTCTCTGAATGACTGACTGCTCTCTCACCACCTCTCGGAGGTGTTCCCTGTCTTGCTCCCTCCAGTGGACCAACATGATGACTCTCCTATAAAAATATGATCACCTGCATCCACACAGAAACACTTGGTCATCCGTCATCATTCATCAAAAATATCAAAAAATTCAAAATTTCAAACACCTTAAGCTTTGCCTCCAGTGTGTGGATTTCACCCCCACAGGTGCGCACATATGCACGCATGTTATTTTCAAAGTTGCGCATTCATGCGTAGTTGTCAGAGAAATAATTTTGCATCAATGCATAGTTGTCACGCCAACAGGTGCACACGCATGCACACCTGTTCTCTACATAGTTGTGCACTGATGCGCAATTGTCTGAGAAACAATTGCGCACAGTGCGTAGCTATAATTCTAACATGCATGCTTGTTTTTCCCTCCCACGTGCCCCTATGCATGGTTGTGTCAAGCACAGATGCACATTATGCATGAGTGATGGAATTATACCCGCACATCTGAGCGCAGGTATCATTCCTTCTCCCGCGCATTAGTGGGCCCACCCCTAAACCTACCCATGTATGGCCATCCATACGACCCCTAACTCAACCCTAGAAAAATCGTATTGTGCAGTAGGATAGGACCACTAACATGACTCTCACACCTCCCATATCGGTCGACTTGAGCTCTCATAATCTCCAAATATTCTCATCAACTCACTATAGATGCAGGTACAAATGAGGTGGCACTATGGGCCCACTAGCCATATATAGTCCCTTTTTCCAAACTTCCACATTCCTTTACCGAAGCCCAGAGCCTATGTTTCTTGATCTGTCTTCAGCCACATAATCAAATTTCCACCATATACACATTCACATTCCCCGGTTCACCATCTGAACTTGGCCCCAGGGGAGTATTTTTCTCACGTCACGTCTAGGTACGCATGCTCATGTTCAAAATTATCAAATAATTGTTATATGTTCTTTATTATCAGATATTGTTCACGTTGGGTATTCATTTTTAATGTGTGTAGGTACTTGTTCATCACAAACAGTGCAGTCCCTTCAGGTATATGTTCGACACTGGAATGTAATCATTCCCTCTGAATATCAATTGCATCTCCCAGTCACACCCTCCAACATATTCAAATCTACTTTAGATGTATTTTGACTTACAATTAAATTCAACAATGTGGATAGAGGAAAACCATAGATCTATATTAATGAATAAAGAGGAATACATCAATCAAATAATCATACATTGAGTCATTAAATATATGCTCCTTTGACCCTTTCTCTTTCTCCTCCTCAACCCTCACTCAAGCAAGGAAAACCTGATCTAAAGGCTAAATTGTATGGAGAAGCTCCTCTGAAAATCAAGTAACATGTACATGTAAATGATTATTCCCCCTCTTTTCCATGGAATGAATTCCTTATATAGATTGGTAGAGGAGGCTAGGAGAGGCTTCTAGATCTCTAGAACTTAATGAAATCGACTAAATTGAGAGTTTCCAAGATCCTGTCACAATATAAGAAAATCACTCAATATTGATATCCTTAAAATTCACCAATTCTAGAAGGATATAGAGGCGGTCTCAGGATAGAAGTAATGAAGCTAGCAACCATTCATGGGCTGAAAAGTTGTTCAGGAGCAACTGTTCACGCCCTAACAATGGGTTAAGTAGTGACCATCCTTAAAAATCACCGAAACCAAGGCAGAAGAGTGTGTCTCATCATAGTAGAATCAATGTGTCCTTCATGAGACCCTAGAGTGGAAAATAATATTGTAACAACTATGAATATTGAAAGGTTCAGTCAAAATAAAGTTGGTACAATATTTCTAAGTAAAGMAAGCAATTTGCATGTGCTAGCTCTAGTGGGACAAATTTGTTGGGAATGCAAGATGACTGAGTAGGAATTGGATATAAAATGTTCAAATCAAGGAACAATAGGGAACAACTGGGAATAATGAAGGAAAACAAAGAAGCCATGATCTAGAGGAACTCAAGGACAACCAGCTACAACACAAAAAAAAAAAAGATGAAAATATATATTCCTTGGAGAGCATGTTGGAAGAGATGCCATGATGCATACAATGAATCTATAATGCATATGCATTAGTAGGAATACTAACAATGATTGYTTGGTGCATATATAAGTGCATTAGTGTATGTGGACATTCTTAGGCATCTRTATGGCATGCTTATAGACTAAGAGTAGTATGTTGTTGTATAGGTAAAATAATGATGTTATGATAATTGAATATGACTAATGATGGATTATGTATCTAGGAAAAATGTTTATAGCATGGTTGAAGATATTTATGGTGTTGTTGTTGTATATGAACTCCATCCATATGAATACAAATGAGGATGGTAAGAATGTTTATCAAGAGGGTTATGAAGGTAGCCCACTAGATCCTACAAGATATCAATTGATCAGGTAGCATCAAGTAATTTGATAATAGCCATGAAGTTATGAATTTATTTTCTTATGATGCATAATTACTGAAGGAAATTGAGGTAAGAATTCCATCTGTCAAAAATTAATATTTGAATTGATCTATAAAGTCAAAGGGCCTTGAAGGTACAAAATTCATATGTTTGAATGGATTTGTATAGAATTTAGTGGTATTCTATGTTGGTTATGAGATCATAACCAAGGAAATCAGGGGACATGCTCCTACTATAGAAATGGATGCCATTAGATCTATCCATGTGTGAGGCCACGTTGTGGTTGGATATGGAAGGGATATAGAACCATAACAATGCTTAATGGTCGCCCCCTTATATAACTGATGTTTGGACTGCAAACTCTTTGTTTATACTAAAGAGCACTAAAGGATTATATAACTGGTGTTGTGTATGGGTCGAAGAGGAAAGTATCAAAATGATTAAGCAAGTGATTGGGAAGAGTTTGGATGATGTGTTGAGGTGTTTTCTAGACCTTCCAACTCACTATCATTTAATACATGACATATATATGTGGTATTTGGGGGAAAATACAAGGATGCATTGTGTAGATGTGGCCATGAGTATTGGAACAATGGTTATTTATTGGTAATGTTTGATTGCATTATGAAAATATTGGTATGTTGGATAATTCATGTGTAAAGAATGATAGTTTCATCCCATTTGATATGATTAGTAGAAGGAAGCATTTGAATTATGTATGTTACAATTATGAGATCACTTCATGAGTTGTTATAAATGTGCAATAAAAAGATAATGTGCATGAATACTAATAATTGTTTGGATGAATGAAAGATAAGGAAAATTGCAGGTAGAATGATCTTGGATATGGAAATAGTGTAATCCCATAAGAAAGATTGATACTTGTTCCTACAAGCGCCAAACATTATGAGAAGGAATATCATGCTTGGGAAATTTGAATTTCCTTATGAAACATATTTGAATTAATAAGTGAAATTGTTATGATGGTGTCTCGTTATGACTATATGTTATGTCTTGTTGGATTACTGAGAGGGGGGGTGAATCAGTAATAGCGTAATTATAATCCTTTTTCTTCAAATGTTGTATCAATGTAGAATTATTATCCAATAATGAGCAATAAGAAATAAACAATCACACACATACACAGTACACCAGTGTTTTACGTGGAAACCCAAATCGGGAGAAAACCACTGAATGCTTTTTCTTATATGTCTTGAAGAATTACATTCATTAGAATCACCAAATTCCTTTTATTTCCAGTTGTAACTGGAAGGAGGCTCCAACCCCTTGGTTTCTTAGGCAACAACCTGAGGGATGCTCCAACTCCCCAATTCTATGGCTACAACCAGAAGGAGGCTACAACCCCCTATGTTCTCTGGCTACAACCACCTATCCTTGCCCCGTCCAACCACCCTGAAGTAGAAGTAGAATGATGGAACTACTGTCAATCTGTCACTGTGAGATATATTGTTGTACAACTGTATCAACTTGTACCATTTCCCTGTATCCAATCTGTAAAACTACCCTGTAATCAAATCGTACCTGAACTAAACATGTATCTACAAAAATAGAACAGATACGTGACCTATAGTGATGTAGCCCGCGTATGTATGTGCCCTATCTGTTATGCAGCCCGCGTATGCCTTCTGAAACTTGGGTTTCCTTTCACTTGAAAATTTTTCACCCTATGTAACTTCTTTCACATAGATCTGTAACATGTCACTGTATCCAGACTGTAACTGCACCATGTGCATGCATCCTCATACATAACCTCTACTCAAGGAAAGTATGTCTCTCTCTAGTCATGTTCCATATAGGTATGTGTAATCATGAACAAGTATAATATCCCTGACATGATCTTAGTCATCAACTCCTTTTTGATATTCAATTTCTCAATACATCAATAAATACAAGATCTCAACCATGTACCATAAAAACTCTTGGCCATATGCCAAGAAATACAAGATGTGCCTCAACAAGAAGTATCAATGATAAATATACCAGCACTGTATTTTTGTAGATATGACTTATACAGAATATCTCATGTAGCCACTAGTCTCTCTAGGGAGAATCCTCAAATATCCATTGCCATTCCTCATGCATACATCAAAATCCAACTATTCATAGAAATAAGACATACCTTTTGAACCAATGGATGGATCTAATGTATCTTATCACTCTAGACCTTCCTGGGAGCTTGATCTCAGAATCTAGAACTTTTGCACCTTCATCTTCTCAAGTTTCATGGATTTATCAACATGTACTCACCCTATACATAGCCATCCCACGTACATACGCTCCCTATACACAGACATCCCGCATATTGTATGCACCCTATACACAGACAACCCACGTATGCCTCAGAAAATGGGGTTTTCTATAAATCCGAGAATTTCATCATCAACCCTTCATGCTACCTCAGAGGTTTTCCACTTCAAATGTCTCCACAAGTATTTACAAGAATCTTTACACAAGAAAATAGATATACAAAATGTACAAGTGTGTCTTTAATGAGTGATATTTGCCTCTTATTTATATCTTCATGTAGCCTTACACTTTCCTTATTTTAGGGATTCTTTATTTAAAATAATTTCTTTTGCAAATCACTTAGACCCTTGGGGGATTCTATAAGACTTATGAGGGGTTCTCCAACTTCGTATGGTCATAACTCTCTAACTGTGAGGAGTTATGTACTAACATTCCACATACTACCAGAAACAACATGACAAGCATTATCTATCTAGGATAGTTTCCCTGCAAAATTCATTGTCCTTCAACTCATTATTCCAGAATTAAGCACGGGTTCTCTTACTCCGCAAAGAGTCTTCCCATGAGGGCTTTCACCATAAGGGTACCACTTTGGACTTCATCAATATTTACTTCTTATCAAACATGACGAGACAATAATGATTCATCTTTAAATCAAACAATATTGGGTCCATTACCCAAACCTTTGTGTTGCATGGATTTCTTCAAGGGTTGACATCAATGAAAACCAACCTTAATCAAAAATCTCCCCCTTTTTCATTGATGGAAACACTCTGATGCAATACTGAAATCATATCACTCATGCTCCCCCTGGAACCATGCCTCTATCCTCTGCATCTGATAAATCTTCTCCCCCTGGAACCATGCCTCTCTCCTTTGCATCTGATAAAACTCTCCCCCTTTGTCATCAATGGCAAAGGTATCTTTCCATCCAAGGTTGCTCCCCCTGACTGAATTGTCCTCTTAAGGTGCTTCCTCATGTAAATTTAAGACATATAAGACAAGCATTCAAAAATCATTCATTTTGGAGTAGAAATAACTCCAAGTCTTCGGCGAAGATATTCAAAGGCTTCCCATGGAAGTGTTTTTGTAAATATATCTTCCACTTGTTCTTTTGTGCCCACATACTCAACTCTAATGTTCTTTTCTGCAACCTACTCCCGTAGAAAATTTTACTTGATTGGAATGTGTTTCATCTTCGAGTGCATCACTGGGTTTTTCGAGATACTGATGGCACTTGTATTATCACAATAGATGGGAATGGGCTCATCATACTCAACCTATATATCTGTCAGAGTTTGTTTCATCCAAAGAACCTGTGTACAACATGATGTTGTTGCAATATACTCTACCTCGGTTGTAGATAAAGATATTGATGATTGTTTCTTTCTTATCCATGATACTAAACACTCACCCAAGTAGAACTTTTCTCCACTGGTGCTTCATCAATCATCAATACAACCTTCCCAATCGGCATCTGTGTAGGCAATAAGTGATAGATCCTTTCCTTTTGGATACCATAATCTAAACTCTTGTGTTCCTTTGAGATTTCTGAAAATCCTCTTCATTGCTAATACATGTGATTCCTTTGGTGTTACTTGAAATTGTGCCACTTATCCAACTGCCTACATTACATCTAGTCTGGATATTGTCACATATAGTAGGTTGCCAATCATTGACCTGTATTGCCTCTGATCTGTAGACTTCGAATCATCATCTTTTCTCAACTTGCAACT
>ML807968.1:77973-89961 GCA_009831015.1 Picea engelmannii
TCATGGTTATAATTGAGAACTTCAATTACACAATAGATGAGTAAACCTTGAAGAGGATTCAGTTGTTGATTGAATTCGAATCATTGCCTTGAACCCTGTTTTCAATGAGTTTGATTTCAAGTATGATTGATTTGAACGAGACTTTGTGAGTTGAGTCCTTGTAAGGGGACTGGAGTTTCCAACGAATCTTAGGAATTATATAACGGATTTTAGTGTGTGTGTTTGGAAGAGATTCTGTGAGTTGAGTCCTTGTAAGGGGATTAGAATCTCAGGAAAACATAAGCACTCTATTTTTAGTAGGTAGATTTGTTTAAATTGCAAAGGTGTTTAAGTGTGAAGGAACCAAAGTACAATCTCTTGTAAAAGAGTATTGGCTCCTGCTACATCAAACCCTCCTTTAGGTAGTTGAATCTTTCTAGATCTATATATTTTAGGTAGCGCTTCTAAGTTTACCTTCCCGGGTTGACCTTAAATAAACTCTGATTGAAATCATCAATTAGAACTAAACAGAGAGCTTATACTGACTTATATGGTCAAGGTCCGAACTATGTAAATTGTACATTGAAATGATTAATAAAATAATAATCATTGGTTATGACATGATAGGGATGGTAACAATGGGGGGGATATGATTCCATGAGAGAGGGGGGATGAAGGGAATTCCAAGGGGAAAACCAATGTCAATTTCCTGAGTTAATGTGTCATTACAATCTAATCCTCCCTTATTAGACACTCAATCATTGAATTCATGTAAGATGTTGGGTGAGGAATTCACTTCACATAGATATTGAGAGCATGGGGATGAGTACAATCAACCTTGGGAAAAGTGAGAGTCAGCATGCATGGGCAAAAATAAAAATTCGAATGGATAAAGAGGGGAGTTTTTACTTGTTGTTTTTGGGCATCAAGAGAGTTGTTGGGTGTTGGGAAGAGAACTAGCCATGATATCCATGTAAATATAGCTTGTTGGGTTGAGTTTTATGTTGAAAATAAGGTTGTATGCCTATAACATGGGATGTGTGTATGTAAGTTCATTTCCCACTTAGGAAATGGATCAAGATCCTTGAGAAGGTTTTTGTGAGAAATCCTAGAACAACTGATAATTCTTGGAGTCCACAACTAAGATATTTATTGTCCAAACAAGTGCACTAACGACTTGGAGGGAAGAGGGAAGGCCCAAGGGACTGCATGGAAGAGAAGGGGGACTCCATTCATTGGGTTCTACAGGTTGAGCAGAAAGAGAGTTGGTGGATTGGAAGTGTTGTTGGAGTAGAACTTGGGTTTTGGGTTGTTGAATGTGGAGAGTGGAAATTAAAGATGGATAAACCTCCTTGTGGACTCGTAGCCTCAACTCGAGGGTGGATTTCTACTAAGAGACAATGAACAGCAAGCCAATGGTTGGGAGGAACATTTTTTGTACACAACTAATTGGTTCATCTATTTAAAGATAAGTTTATGTTATTTTTTATCCTATTTATTTTTTTGTGTATATTTTTATTGGAATTTTATTGAGTTTGTGTAAATAGAATGCATTTTTGTGTTTTTACAATTAATGTTAATTGCATGAACAAATTAGCACATGGCTTGTTGTTAATTTTGTTGTGTCAAAGAATGTTTTTTTAATGGGTTTAGTAGGTCAGGTTCTTTATACATAAATTCATACTATTAGAATTTCCATTATCATTTCTATTGTGAATACATTTTCATAACTACTATCTAGAACCTAATACCTTAAAATGACGAGGAAGATATTTAAATGTATAGATCAAAAGACATAAGAACTTCAATATTATTTATTCTATTCATTATTATCATTGTAATTTTTAAACTTTTTGCATTAATTCAATGCACACGTCAATTCTTAACATAGAAAATAAAACAATTGCAATCACACATATACACAGGGATTTACCCTGGAAACCCAACTGGGAAAACGAACAACCTGTTTTAGATCCCCACCTCTAATTTTATTCATGATCCAACTTCATTGTTTACAATACAATATCTAAGATCCTGAGGAATCCAAAATGTCCCTAATCCATTGAACTGGATTAGATTACAACCTTAATTCCTTAACCAGAATTAGAAAACCATGGGCTGAAATACCAAGTGCCACTAGTAAACGTCCAAAGATGAAAAACCACCCCCGCCAAAGGCGAAAGACCACCCAAAAATTTGGCAAATAGACACCCATCTTTTTATAAACCCCAAATTTTCCAAATAAACCCCTAATAGGGGGACCCACAATCATTCAAATAATACAACACATACCCAACATTCTCCCACTTGTTATTTTCTTTGCATACATGGGTCACAGGATTTCATGATCAACAATCTAGGGCAAAAATTCCAATTGATTCTCTACACCAAGAGAAATTAGCAGTGCTCATATACTTTGTTAATGAATTTGCAACAGTATCCAAAGTATCCACCTTCACCAGCAACATATTCTTCTCTTTGACCATGTCTCTGACAAAATGATACTAAACATTGATATGATTTGTCTTATAATGACAAGTTGGGTTCTTCGCTAGGAAGATTGCACTCTGACTGTCACAATCTATCCTTACAGCTTGTTGTACCAACCCAATAGCTAAAAAAAATCTCTATAACCATACTTCTTCCTTGCTTGCATGAGTGGATACCATGTATTCAGATTTTGTAGTTGAGAGTGCCACTACAAACTATTGTTTTCTCACCCAACTAATTTCTCCTCCAAATAGGTTAAACACATAACCTCTTGTAGATATTCTATGATCCAAATATCCAACCTAGTCTGCAACAACAAAGCCATGTATTTCCAACACTTTATCCAATATTGGTCTTCCTCGGTAATACAAAAAATAAATAGTAGTGCCACACAAATACCTGAAAACCCTCTTTATTTTTTCCCAATGCTCCTTCCCTGGTTTTGACATACACTTGCTCAAAACTCCCACTACATGTGCAATGTTCAGTCTAGTACAGACCATTGCATACATAAAATTGCTAACCACACTAGCATGTAGAACATGGGACATGTCCTCTTCATCTTCTTGTGTCTTCAAACGTTGATCTACGGATAAATTTACACCTATAGGAATCGAAACCTTGACAAGTTTACAATTCCGCATATTAAACCTCTGTAATATTGACTCAACACATTTTCTCTGGTTCAACTAGATTTTCTTATTTGCTTGATTTATTTTAATTTCCATGCCTAAAAAAAATTTTTCATCACCAATATATTTCATGTAAAATTTAGAGGACAACTGAGTTTTCACATCCTAGATAATTTCCTTGTTGTTTCCTATCGACAACATATCATCCACATACAATACAAAATAAATAAGATGATCATTGTTAATTTGAAATACACACAGTGATCAGCTTTGGCTTTCCTTCTTATGAATCCAAGTCCCAATATATAAGTATCAAATTTTTGATACCACGTCCTTGGTGATTGCTTTAACCCATAAAGGGACTTTTTCAACCTGCATACCAACTCTTTCTTTCCCTTCACTGCAAATCCTTGTGGTTGCTTCATGTAGATTTCTTCTTCTAGACCCTCGTGTAGGAATGTTGTCTTCACATCCATATGTTCTACTTCAAAATCAAAAGAAACATTAAAAGATAAAATAAATCTAATAGAAGTTAACTTGGCAATAGGAGAAAAACATTCACCAACGTCAATCTCCTCTACCTGGGAATAACCTTTTGCTACTAACCAAGCTTTGTGTTTCTCCACTTTTCCTTATGCATTCAACTTCTTCTTAAAAACCCATTTTCTACCAATAGTATTTCTTTCAGTTGGAAACTCCACTAGATCCCAAGCCACATTCTTGTCCAAGGCTTCCATTTCTTCAACCATGGCCCTTTTTCATATTTTTCCATCATATGAATCCATTGTCTCCGTAACAATTCTAGGATAATCAATAGTAATAAAGAAAAGAAAAAATGAATGGAAATCAAGTGGAGTATACCTTTTTGGTTTCCTTCTTTCCTAAACCGATCTCCTCAATATTGGAGTATGAGGCTCTTCTTTTTTTATTCCTATTTTTTTGTAGATTCTCATTCATTATCCTTCAATTCAAACTCTATTTTCTCTAGTTCCTCCTCCCTTGATAGGACTTCCTATCTAAAAACGTCTTTAATGTCTCTAAATACCACCTCTAGTCTATACACTACCTTCTTAGTTTATAGGTTCCAAAGCTTATAACCTTTTAGACCATCTTTATAGCCAATAAAGATACACTTTTCATCCCTTTTATCTAGCTTATTCATATTTTCATTTGGAACATGTGCATAAGCATCAGAGCCAAAAACCATGATATGTATCAGAGAGGGTTTATTACCAGTCCATACATCGTGCTAAGTCATGTCATCCAATGTCAATGAAAGTGATCAATCACTACAATGAGAACACGTTCTAGCAGAGGTTTTTAGTGTAACAACATTTGGAAAAAAATTCAAAAAAAACTCCGCTACAACCTCCTCTATTGGATGTTGAGGTTTTAGAAGATGTTTTATATAACTAAAAAAATTGGGTGGGCATAGGTTGTAGCGGAGGTTTTTTTTCGGTTCGTTTATTGTCAAAACGAACCAGTGCAGTATTGAAATATATGCATTGGTGCATTAATAGAATAAAACAAATCGGCACAATAATATAATAAAAATTCCTCAGAACTGAATATAATAAAAAAAACGCGTCGATGCATTTATAACTAATGTGCATCGGTTCCCCCTTTTTCATCATATGCAGAGCACTGATGCTCTTATAGTTACTATGTATTGGGTCGGTGTACTTCTCTTATTATGTACCAGTGTGCTTTAGTATTTGTACGCCCCGATGCTATAAGGTTACAGATAGAACCATTGCCCTTTAGGATTAGTATGTTCCAATGTCCTTAAGTTAGATTTAGCCCCGGTGCTATCATGTTATTCTGAGACCCGGTGCATTTAATATAGAATGTGCCCCGGTACTTCTATAATTAGTACGTATTGATATGTCTACAACATTATTTTTAGTATGCACTAATGTGTATAATATAGTAAAGGCCCCGTTGTGTAAATAATAGTTAGCTCTATGGTGCGAATAATAAAGATAATGCATAGGTACGATAAAAAATTTAGTGCCCTGGTTAATATTTCAAACATGAGCACCGTACAATTTTGAAACAATAATTATTATTGTAAATTATAGTGTTTATGGAACGATGCATTTTCTCAATAATATGTGTCGGTGCATTATTATGATTAATATGTATCGTTGCATATGACTCCTCAAAATGCATCGATGACTATATTATGTCTCTAGTGAGTTCAAAAGAAGTGCACTAATATGTATATATTTTAATTCATTGTTTTTTACAAATTTTCAATTAATTGTTTCAAAATCAAATATTTTTTTATAATAATATTGTTTTATATTTATGTTATTGCATTAATGTGTTATCCAACCAATTAAGCCTATGTTATTTGTATCAATTTAAATCATCCACATATTATGTATTCAGAAAAGTAACATTTTACAACATTCGACAATGCAATGAAATAAGAAACCCATTTTATTATATATGAATAACAGACCCATTGTCATACAAAAAGGGACAATGTATTGGTGTAGTACAATAAGCAAATTGCATCCCATTTGTAATTGTTACACTTATTGGTAATGTTATCGTGCAAACTGTAGGTTTTTAAAATTTCACCCCAATCCACAATATGGTGATAATGATGGGAGATTTTACCCACTGTCACCTCAGATAAACCCTCCCCTCGCTTTAGTGAAGAAAAAATCCAACACAAGGGGGGAGTCACGGGTGACCCTAGGGGGAAATGAGATGAAAAGTGAAATGATGGAATTGATGCCCCTATAGTTCAATATACTAAGTGTAATATAGCTTGGAAATGACTCTCACAAGTGGTTTATAGTTTCCAAGAAACTTGAGTACCTACGGAAGATGATTGTACATTCCCTAGATAGAAGAAAAGACGAGTATGCAAGATTAAAGTTAAGTGGAAAAGAAAGTTAATATTGTTGTCCCTATTTTCATAATTCAACAGAGATATATATCAACAATTAAATGATTGTTAAATCTTCTATCAATATGCTAAAATTCAAGCAAATCATGCAAGAGATAAGCTAGCAATCACTAATATAACTCTAGTATGAAAGCACAAAACTTTAGCAACAAACTAAGGCTGTCATAAACAGGTATTGCAGAGATATTTTATCATCCTTATGGTTGTAGCTAAATTTTTCTATAGAAGAAAAATTCAACCCACAAAACAAGCAATTAAACCACCCAAAAAGTGCGTTGAGACTAGTAGATTATAGGGGCAATTTATTAGCAACTTTTGACGGTTGAAATGTGAGTTGTCACCAAGAAAAGAGTAATTTGTTGTAGCCCTAATGGATGTATATTTTATTTAGTTATAGCTATAAGAATACCAAGTGAGAAAATATGCCCTAGAGGTTTAGCAACCTCAAAGCATCAAGAAAATATCTCAACTTGCACAATATCAATATCTCTCTAAACCATGTTTACCAATGCAAAAAATTTATTTCCCCAATGCAAAGTTTAGATTAGTTCCTTTAAAATTTGGGTGAATAGAGTCTTGAAATCATGATTTATATCAAAAAAATCCATAGGGGTGTAAGCCCTCTTACTCCCTTGGGCATGCAAATCAAACTAAGGTAAATCTAGGAGGGTGTACACCCTTGTACTCCTCCTAGCAACCTTGAAATAAATGACTTATAAACTAGCAAATGAAATGAAAACTGGTGGAGGGTGTATGTACTTATACTCCTCATATGGTTTCAACCAATAATAATCATGAAACAATCAATAAGAACTAACAATTATATATTTTCCTTACCAATTCCAAGAGAGATGCAAGATCAAACCCTAGTTCACCAAACAATGGTCATTCATAAGCAAGAGAAGAAGTATCCAAGAGGTGTGCACCACCTTAGCTCAAGAATTCACCAAGAGATATCACCAAAAATCATTTTCACAAGAGAGAGATACAAAATTTCCCAAGTAGGGTGCAAATTTTATCCACAGTAATCTTCTCAGAATGGGAGAGCTATGATAAAAATGAAATGACATGATTATTATTTATACAAATCCTCCTAAAAGTGTTTGTCCACTTAATTTTAGGGTAAACCACAAAGTAAGGGGTCAACAACCCTTAATTTTCCCCTTTACATTACAAAATTCAAATTTAACTTTAAAAATGCACATAAGAAACCTTAAAGTGATGGCATCACTCTTCTAGGGTGACGTTTTGGCACCTTTTTCAAGTCGTTGGAGTTGAGGATAGAAGTCATTGGGACTTCTAGGGCCTACCTCTCATGCCCTATTTTTTCTTCCTTCAATCCATGCTTTCTTCCATCAAAACATGCCAAGTGTCAAGTCAATCAACACCACCACCCCAAACCCTAGCCCCACAAGATGTCAAGCCCTCAAAATGTGACGTTTTGGCCTCCTAAGGAAAAATGTTGGGCTAGTAGGGGAATAGATGAGGTCCTCTAAGGTGTCCCTATGACCTCCAAAGGATTTCATTGTTGTTTGGTGTGTGGTCCATGGTATCCAACCTATGGGATTCAAGCCCCAAGGAATCCCAAGCTAGGCTTGTTCTTCCAAATCTGTCCACCAATTTTTTAGAATATAAGTGGATGTGCTCGTTTTACCATGGAAAATATCTCTATTATCACCCAACCATAGGCCGAAGCCACCCTCTGAGCACCTTAACCTTGACAGAGAATCACTCTAGAAGAAAACCCTAGGCTATATAGCCAAACCCCCTTTCCTCAAGGATAGTGCACCAACAAGAGCTGATCAGATAGTCCAAACCCTAGCCAAGAGATAGTCCAAGCGTAACTGCTAGCTGTAGCAGCTGCAACGACATCTCTCATCCAAACCTGCATAGAAATTGGGCAACTGCAGTACGCACAAGTGTTGCTCTGTAATTCTGATACTGCCTGCCGGAATTAGAACTGGCCTCCTGTATTTATACTAATTCTGGCTAACTGCCTGGGCCAACTTCTCATTCTGGGTATCTGTCTGTTCAGTATATATTATTATTTTTGGCCAACTTCTTCTCTTGGAGGCTAATAACCTAATATAAATTATCTTCTTGAGCCARCAAGTCTTCTAGGGTTATTAACTAACTCATTAGTGTTTCTTCTTGCTTCCGRAGTATTCTATCCACGTCAGGTTTACACGTGGAGGTAAATACCTCCCGCARCTACCATAATATCAACACTCCCTCCTAGCTAGGGAGGTATTACAGGTAATGGTCTTGAGCAAAAAAACATACCATTCACCYAGTAGCATCAACATCATGACTATATCATGAGCACCATYATGATTATCAGTGTCATCRGTTGCATCATATCTTGAAACCATACTCTATCTGAGTAATCGTACATGATACTCACTCCACAGAGTGATACAAGATCCATTCTTCTAATCTAGAAGAGTAAATGCTCTGAACCATTTTCCGTCTGGGAAATCTCTTTCCTTTGATTATCCATCTAACTGATAATCATTTTCAATACTGTTGATAGTCTTCAAATGCAATCGAAACAAAATAGAACACAATTGTGTCTATCCATAGTATTACATAACTACAATCCAGTGGTACACTACCACACCAAGTAACACACAAGTACTTGATCAGTAATGTATAGACACTAAYAGTGGAACACATCCACCACAATAGTATACATTTATTGTCATACAGTCTTCATAACAATCATCTRATATCAACCTGCACAGACACAATGTTATGATATAAACTGATCATCTGGGCCAATCTTTCACTCACATCTGTGAGATATGAAAGAGTATATGCCCTTAGAGTATAAMAATGAGATATCTGGACTATTCTTCTCAAGCAAGGAAGAATAATTGTCCTGTCTTCTGAACCTAGACCATTCCCCACCCTGGGCTATTCTTCCTACACTAATCAAAGTGCACCCTGGAGAGAATGTATAAACCCTAAGGAATGTATGTCCCTGATTGTTGAGCCTGGACCATTCCCCTCCCTGGGCCATTCCTCCTACAGTAATCAAAGTGCACCCTAGAGAGAATGTACAAACCCTGAGGAATGACTGTCCGGACCATTTCCCCTATTAACCACAAGAGGAAAATATTGTTCTGTATCAACCTCCAAAACAGACCATTCCTCATGTTAACCACAATGATAAATCGTTGTTCGGTGAGGTGGGGCAGTCTACTTGAGTAACCCTCAAGAAGAGAGACTTCCCTAGACCACTCCCCATGTTAACCACAATGGGAAGTCACTGTCTATGATACATCAGCAATCTGGACCATTTCCCATGTTAACCACAATGGGAAATCGATGTCCGTCAGAAATCTCAATCCACTTTCCAAACTGGAAAGGAAACTGCTCATCTTGGACCATTTTTTGAACTGAAAAATCATTGTCCATAAATCGATACATATCAGTGCTCCCTCCCAACCTGGGAGTCATCTCTTCCTTTTTAAATAGTAAGTCGTCTCCACGAGCTCCAGCTTGAGTATGCAAACTCTTTCATCTTGGATAGAAACTTTACCAAGATGTTTGTTTATCTGCTCATATGTGGAGATATGTATTGGAGAACCACTTTCTCCTTTCTGGACTTCATCATGGATAATGTAATGCCTAATTTCAAATGTACTTTAGTCTAGAACACTAGTTTTATCTGAAGGCTTCATGTAGCTCTGATCAATAGAGTATATCATTGTTGGAAAACTAGAACATATCCATTTGGCACTTATTTTGTCATCATGAGATCTGATCTACTGATTAATCATCTTGATACAATATCTTTGTTATACAGAATCTTCACCACGCTTATGTTGTGCATTGGAGGTTCTCCACCAAGTTATCTACTTCCATCTGTATACAAGGGTATCTTTCTGGTATGCCTCAAAGTCTTGAGGTTTCTCTTCATATGTTCTTTGTTCAATTTCTCTCGAGAACGTTCTTTGCATTCATCTTGATGTAGCACTCCAACCCATGGATGATATAATGACTCATGTAGAGGTATGTCTGGTTTACCGGAACGAGAAATCATAGTCTTCTCCCTCCATCTGGGAGAACCTCTAGTTTTGGATCTTGCAATGCTTTCATTCATAATTCTTCCGTACACTTTTCTTCATCACAACTTTCAGTTCTACTTGATTTATTTCATATTAGGCTGGTAATCTTGTGATTCTCGATACAATGAATGGTTGTTCAGGATTCTTTTATTTCTTGGAATCTTCGTGTTCTGCCTCATGTTTTTCTTTAGCTTTTGGGTCCATGGAGTTTCTTATAGATTACATGCCCTAAATATTCCACTTCTTTCTTTCATCATAGGATCATAGATCTGGATGGACAACTAGGGATACTTTAAGGCTTCTCTTCGAAGAAGACTTCTTCTGAGGTTGAACTAAGCATGTATTGTCTTTCATGGTTACAACCATGGATATATACTTCATCATCTTCAATGGATCATAGGATTAGCTCCCTCCTAATCCTTGCTTCATGTATGAGTGCATATAATCGACTCCCTCCGTCTAACAGAGTCCATGCTTCCATCTTATCGTCCTCTACATAAGTCTTTCTCCAATTTCCTCTTGATTGTTGACTTCTTTCTATCTTTGCTTCTTCTAAGTCTCTTCATGATTGATTTTTATTTCGTCTTATCTTGTAATAGCTTCCACATGATTTGTTTTATGTATTTTGTACTTTCATGTGTATTGTATAATGATAGCAATCCTTATCTTGTTGTTCTTCCATAGGTATAGTTCTTCTTGGAACACATTATCTTCCAAGAGATAGATATACAAGATATGTATAGAGACGATGCAAACAAGATATGTACAAGGAATAAGAAGAGCATTGTTACCTTCAAAAGAAGAAATCTCTTTCATCCTGCTTAGTCTTCTTTTTAGGTTTCTTTTCTTCGGCAACTAATGCTTCGTGTTTATCCTTCCTTTTCTTTAGCTCGAGACAATGATTCTTGTAGTGGCCACACTTTCGACAATTGAAGCATTGTACTTCTGAAATGTCTTTCTCTTGATTTGGCTTCCTCCTTGAACCAAACTTCCTTTTGTTCCTGCAATTCTTGAATCTTTCTGTGAAGGCTTGATCATTGTTCTTCTTTTGGGGTTTCTCTTTTGCATTGATCCTTGATTCTTCTTGAGCACAGCAAGTCCAAAGTTCTTCAAATGTTGGATACTCCTTCCTTGTGTTCATGTTTGTGGCAAATGCATCCCATGTCTTGGGAAGACCATTGAGTACTATGTTTACCAATTCCTTCTCTGAGATGATCTCTTCAATAGCTTATAGTTGATCTCTTAACTGAGATATTCTCACAAAATATGATGTTATGTTGTCCTCATCATTCATCTTCATGTCACGAATCTCATTCTTCAGACTCATAACTTGTCCAATGTTTCTAACCGAGAAGAGATTTGTTAGGGCATCGTACATCTTCTTCGATGAGTCAAGATGGGAGATGTAGGGTATCAAGTGGTCTTTTATAGATTCCACTATGATACTCATAGCATTGATGTCACCGTCTTTGAACTTCTCCATAGCTACAACGTTCTGTGGTTCCTTCTGTTTCCCTTCTTCAAACTCTGGTTTTACTATCTTTCCTTTCATGATATCCAGCACTTTATTCTTAGCAAGGATGATATCAATCCTTGTCTTTCACACTCTAAAGTTAGAAGCTCCAACTAATTTGTTCTCTGACTTCATAGAGTAAGTCATGGCTTCTTTGACTTGGTCAACCCTAGATTTGACCAAAAGCTCAAACTTCACGTCTTGGCTTTCAGAGAGTACCAGGAGATGCGCTAGGCTAGGGTGCATTGATCTATCTAGAGATTAGTTCAATCCCTTCATTTAAGGTGCCTCAACAAGAGGATTAGGGTTTCTACAACTGCACCTGCTAGTAACCCTAGCGGCAGTGCTATGGTGACTGCTCCTGCTAGAAACCCTAGC
>ML807968.1:90742-108936 GCA_009831015.1 Picea engelmannii
TCAACTCATTAGGGTTTCTTCTTTCTTCCCGGAGTATTCTATCCTCATCAGGTTTACACGTGGAGGTAAATACCTCCCGCAGCTACCATAATATCAACACAAGCAAGGTCATGCAAAGACAATGAATATTCCCTCCAAGGACATCAAGTCAAATGCATCATGATAAGTCAATAAAGTCAATAAATGAGCCATATAATCATGTACATCAAAAGCCACCTTATCAAAATAAACAAGTGCTCAAAGACCCTATTCAATTTTCCAAGTTTGGGACGTATGGGAGGGTTGACAAAGAAACCTATCGGGTGAATCATACCTCAAGTTTAGGATTGTTTCCCGAGTTGTCCCCTCTCTAAGACATGTGGAAAAAGTGACATGGATGGGGGAAAGACTCTTGGGCATGGGTTTCATGAAATACAAGGGATCGTAGTATGTCATTTATGGGTTCCTTTGTAGAGGGTGTGTTGCACCTTGATTTTCAATCCATCCTTTTTCCAAACCCATTTATTGCCTTTGGTTCTTTTAATATGTTTCCAAGTTGAAGCCAATGTGGGGCTTCTACCTAAGTATGAAAAATAGTTCCCACCTCGACTCCTCCCCAGTCACATCATGCTTCCCCAAGTTGAAGACAATGTGTGGGGATTCTACCTAAGCATGGAAAACATTGCCCACACATTCTCTACTTTGGTTGGCATCTTGTATTAGTTATTTTTCATGGGTCCCATCAGTTTCTTATGAGATAAATTTCATTGTCCTTGGGATCCCTGGGAGAGTATCTATAAGGTTCATTATAGGATTTTATCTTTTTCCATCTACAAGCCTTTGGGCCTTCAGCCCCTTCTTCCCATGAAATGAGGGACAATCCCTTCTTTGTTCAGTACACCCAAAAAATCCCAAAAGGTAAGGAGATGATGGGATGAAGTGTGGAAAGTGACAATTACGGTCAGGAATGGCACAATGACTCATCAAGAGGACCCCCCAGTAGAAAACCTGTCCCTAAGGGTGACCCACTTACTAGGGTGTAATGTCAACCACCAAGGTGAAACAAGGCAAATAGCACAATTTCCAAGCAAACGTTACATAATCAAAAGTAGTTTAAAATTAAACAAACTAAAATGCCTCAAATATTGAAATGACACTCACCATAATACCTGGCTTGTTCCTCATGGAGCAAGACCCAATGTCCTTTGGAAGAAAGCTAATGTGGTGGATACCCTCATTATGAACCTAGAATTGTGGTGGCGAGGTGGGTCTATGTCTATGCAAGTGGACATTGTTGGTCAAGATCTATCTTGGTACTTCATGTCTGCAACCTGAGGGCCTCGAGACATCATCTCCTTAGTTATCCCTAGGAACTAGGTAAAACAGGTAACATGTCCTCATGCAATTGGGACAGTATGTCGAGTAGATTAAACAAAATCCCTGATTTTCAGAGGAAAATATTCCAAACATACAACTTGCAGTAACATTCAATTATATTGATTGTCATTCATCAGTTGAACTATTGACATTGTTCGAGTTGTGTGCATGCCTTGTTTCTTCATCATTTGTAGGTGATATTATACTTTGGTTTTTTAACATAATTTTTTCTTGATGATTGACTTGTTTTTAATGTTTTTCCCCTTCATATTCCATCTGCAAACATAGAAATAAATTGTTATAAGTATATCTACATTTATATATATAGTAGAATATACATGATTGTGTAAATCCAAAAACATACCTCAACACCAAGTCTTTCATTAAAACTAGACATTCTTTCGAAGCCATGCTTCATGAATTCTCTCAAACTCTCCTCTGATGTATGCATTCCATACTTTGTTTCATGCATGTTTAATACAACTTGACAAAGCATAGTCGATATAATCAATACAAAATTTTCTTGTTTTTCATTAATTATAAAACAAGGAAAGTTAAAAAACATATCTACTTACAAATTGTTCAATTAAACTTTCATTCTTCAACATATACTCACAACACATACTTAACCTGATTTTTATCAATTCATGTGTTGGTTCATCTTTGTATATTAGCACCTAGTAGAATACATCCATGGACAAGTGCAAATTAATTATTTTAATATAAATATCACAACAAACATGAAATCTTAAGAAAGGTCAAAAACTTAAATACTCACAAAGTTTGCGATCAACCATTTTATTCATCACCATCATGTCTTATGTGATGAATGGATTTTATTTATTTTTCTTTTCTGCAACAAAACAATTGAAAATCGACATTTCACGCAACACCTAAATTCAATGTACATAAAAGAATAAAAAATGATTACATACCTCTAATACACATTGTAGTTGGGATGGTTCATCTTGCAACTAAATTATGTTCATTTCTTTTAACATCTTGTTCTACACTATTTTGGCATCCCTACTGACATGTCTTTGTTTTCCCCTTGTTTGTCCCTTGGAATTTTCAAAATCTCCTTGGAAAAAAAAAAGATATAAAAATAATTATTTTTAGAAAAAATAAGAACCTGGTGCATATATTAAGATAATTCACACAGGGGTCGTAACAAAATATGTATGCATCGGAGCATCATACATACATATACGCATCAGTATAGTATAACAATGTAATTGCAAAATTGAAAATGTTTTACAAATTTTGATATTCATCCAGTGCTTTATGAATTAAGAAAAGCACATCTTCCTAAGTACTATTTATTTCGCATCGTTGCACACTGAAGAAATTTAAGAAATGGAAATTTCCTTATAAAACAATGATTTTTCCATTTTAAACTCAACAATGTGCTTTGTAATAAAGGTACTCAGGTGCGTGTTTTGGTAAATTGCGCACAGCCAAAATTGAAAATTTTGAATTGAAATATAGCGGTGTTGTTTACCAAAAAATACACTTAGGTGCGCTTACTATGTAAATAGCGTACCTATCACCGTGAAGGCATTTTTTAAAAACAAAAAAACCGACAGTGACATGAGGGTTTAGGATCCAATGCTATGAGTGGTTTCATTGCAGCAGATAGAAAATGCCCATATATAAATAACCAAACCTATAAATAAATTGTGCTTAAAAAACTTCTTCCTCTGAAATACAGAAGGAGAAAACAAAAGAACAATTAGGAAATTAGGGCTTCCAATACTGAAGGTAACTATGAAACCTTTTTTTTTTGTTTGGGAATGCACTTAAAATTGTTTGAATCAAATAAGAGAATGATCAAGATTATTAATAGAATGAAATCATATACCTGAAATTTATACTCTGTAAATTTCTGTGTGATCTATAGTAGTCCCCCTCAAATTTGGCTCTTCAAGAAAAACTCAACCACTCGAAAATATTTCCTGATAAATATTTGTTGCAAAAATATCCTTTCTAAAATTTGGAAATCAATAAAACAATGAATAGGGTTTTCCTTTATAAAGACAAAACTAAAATTCTCGCTCATTTTTTCGTTGTATATTTAAGTGCATTGATGATAAACATGTGCGTTGTTTTTTTCTTCAGAAATTATGTTTTCCGGTGTGGTATTTTGTGTGTAACACACTAGTGTGGTATTCATAACACATCGGGTTGGTATACATAACATACCAATTTATTTTTGTAATAAATTTCAAAGTTGTGATAGTAAGCGCGTGTTATTTTTCTAACTTTCTTCCATCAATCTGATAGACAGTTTGAAATGCACCAGTGCGACGTGTAATTAATAATGCACCAGAAAGGTGTGTAAGTAATAACAGACTATAATACATTTACATTTTCATAATGAAAATGCAAATATCCATATTTAAATTTTGTGGAGGTTTTTCTTTTTGGAGGAAATAACAGAGGTCGGTCATCGATGCTTATCTCAATTAAATGCATTGATGCATTTTGGTCATACATACACACTAGTGCATTTTAAAATGATAAAGTGCACTGGTGGGGGAGAGAGAGTTGGGAGAGAGGGAAGGGGATACAGTGAGTGAGAGAGGGAGGGGGATACAGAGTGAGGGGGAGAGAAGGGTTGATGCAAGAGAGAGAGAGGGGAGGGGTAATATAGGGAGAGAAGGGGAGGGAAGGAGGAATAGAGTGAGAGAGGGGATGAGAATCAAATTCACATTTTCTATGTTCGAGGAGGATATTTTCAAGGATAGAGTAACATTTTCATATTTTGTAAAGCCATATTGAGATTTCTTGTATAGTTGGGCAGAAAAAAACAATGATATTGTAGAAAAAAATAATGATTTTTTAAGTGTGTTGTCAAGTATTAAAATTTATTGGAATTTATTTTTGAATTTATATTGTTCTATGCGACCCAAGATGATGGTTTTTGGTTCAAATGTAGGAAGAAAAGACTTATAATATCAAATGGTCAATTCGTCAAATTCCAGCATCACCTCATTACGTATATTTGGAACTCCTTCAAGGTCTCTCACGTCAATTGCAGTACGTCTATATTTTATTGATTATTCATTTATCTCATTGAATTTATGTTATGTATGCAGGTGTAGTTTAATAATTTGTCATTGAATTTTGCAGGATCAATATTCAAGATCGAGTTCAGATGCTCAATATTATCTTGTGGTCCCAAAATTATGAAAGCTCTTATCAAGAGAAATATACCCAAGCAGATGTTTGATGAAAATGGAAAGCTTATTTACCCTACCAATCCTAACATGCCATCTTCCAGCAACCAACCTAGGTCAATGGTATTACACCATGAATTTGATCTCTTTTATGTAGACAACCTCGTAGGGCATAAGAAAAAGATGTTTGAGTAACTGTATTTTTGGATTTTCAATGGAACTAATGTAAATGTATTTCTTAATTCGACATTTTTTTATAAAGGGGTTGGTTTCATCTTTATTATTGTTGAAATATTGTAACTGCAAAGAGTATTATATTTATTATTGATGTATTATTCATTAGATCAATCCCCTTTTGTGGATTGATCATGTCAGGTATTGTAAATGACCAAATCCCCTTTTGCAGATTGGTCAAACCCTAATTGTAATATGCTAAATGAGAAGTCAGCCCACAGAATATATTAAAGTGGTTATAACCACCCAGAAAGAGAATTTGGCCCTGCCAGTGAAAAGACACGTCCTTTTAGCTCCTGCCAGATTGTATAAATAAAGGAGGCCAGCACCTCATTTGTTCACTCACTCACTTGTTCATTAGAGCGCAAGTCTGGAGCTGTAGTTGGAGAAGAAGGAATAGAGAGAGAGGCACATTCTTGGGAGAGGACTTTCTGTATTGTTTGAGTTATCTCTTGGCATTGTATTAGCTATCTATATTAAGGAAGTTTTTGATGGGTTTTCTCCCCCATGAGGGTTTCCCAATATAAATGATGTGTCTCTTGTGATTGTGTATTTCTTAGTGATCTTATCTATGCTATAGTTATCTAGTGAATTGAAAAGAAACCTAATAATAGCTTAAAACTTAATATGGTATCAGAGCTAAGTTGAAGAGAGCATCTTTCACAAGAAGAAGAAAAACGTCATTGTTGTCATACATGAAAATTAGGGATTTTTATTGAAGAAGTTTTTCAGCCTCAAAACCATCTAGAAAAGTGTGCCTTAGCCCATGGAAATATTTGGCACCTTCAGTGCACCTTTTCAGTGGGTAGATCTCCCATAAAGTGAAACCCTAGTTTTCACAAAGTACCAGAAAACTAGAAGTACCTGAGTACCAAAAGTACTAGAAAACCAGAAGTACCATAAAACCAGAAGTACCAGAAAACCAGAAGCACCAATCCAAAAATTTGTTGATCAAGTTTGAGGGGGGGGGGGGGGATTTTGATTTTCATAAATCTAACTACACTAGCTTACTCACCTCAGCTTAACGCATCTATCCCTTGGATCAGAATTTCAAAATTTAAAGTTTGAAAAATTAGGGTTTCTTCATAAAACCCTAAGTTTCAATCGCAGTTGCAGTCTCAGAATCAGTTGCAGTATCAATTGCAGTTGCAGTATTAGTTTAAATATCAGTCATAGTACCAGTTGCATTCACCCTTGAAGTTTTTAATATTTGGTGATCATTAATGTTGCTACCAGATAGTGCCACTACCTGCAAATGCTATTAGAGGCTGCATGTTGAAGCTATGACCATCATACTAACCTTTGGTCAAAATTAAAGTCAAGGTATTAGATAGATTAAAGTTGAGATCATAGATTTTACCCTCTAACCTAACCTTCTGTCAAGATAGCATATTGTCTTAGTGTAGAAGACATGTTGAAGAAAGCACTCGTCATCTTGAGTGAAGGAGACTTGGAAGAAAAGCAACACACTCATTCTTGAGGACAAGGCTCCAAGTTCTAGGTTTGATTAATTAAGTTGATAAGATTCAAAGTTTCACTTGACAAGTTGATGACTACCCCTTTACAAGTAAACATTATAGTTGAGGTAGCAGTCCTTGAAAAGTATTATACTTGGTAGCATGTGAGCATATTGAGATAAATGCTTAATGTAATTAGTTGCCTAATACAACTAACATCTCCTCTAGGAGAAACCTCTTGTGTTAGTTCCAGGTTGCCATGGAGGAATGTTTGATCGCAACACTATAAGAGTGTTGACCTCATTTCATATTGTATTTCTTACTTTTGATCTTTGCTTCAGACAAGCCACAAGTGATAGCTCTAAAGGAGCTATTGTGATGATTATCCGTGCTATTGTTTTATCTACTATTATCAAAAAGAGTATTATTCTTGCTTGTTGTTTTGTTGACCTTGTTTCAGGTCACAGGTGATAACCCTAAGAAAGATATAGTTATGGTTGCAGAAGCCAACATATTAGATGAGACATGAAGCAGACGATGTACATGACCATATACACTCATGTACCAAAGAAGATGAATGAGAAGCTATCTTTTGGAGATTCAGAGTATCTCATATGAAGATTGATTGAAAGGAGCAAAAGGCTCCAAAGATGATTGAACATTAGAACAAGAAATCTCAGCAGAATTGTTCAAAGGTTAATGAAGCCACCTTGATGGGAAGCAGAACTCGTTTGAAGCATGACTCTATGTTTCATATTTAGAATTGGTATTCAACACCAAGTATACCCTGTAAGAGATGATGAAGTCCTTGTAGACTCAAAAGAAATCGAGAGTAAGCCTAATCTCAAATAGGATCAGATGAAGAGACAATTTCCAGGACTGGGAGACAGATGTCGTGAGAAGACTAGATCATAGCTTCATAAATTATAGGAGATATGAAATCTCCTGGGAAGATTCCCTTGTTTCAATAACAGAGAAAGAAGCCAGTCAGAAAGACTAGGATATGGATTCTTCCATGATACTAGAAGAGAAGTCAATATTGACTTCCAAGATTGATCTATACAGATCAATCATGTTGCAGATGTACAAAACCTGATGTGTGTCTAGAGGATTCTCCCAGCAAGAGGGAGAAGACTATGACAAGACACTTACTCCAGTAATTGAAGAAATAATTCCAATATTTATGAAGATAACCAGAACAACCATGATTCATATATAGTATGAGATGTAGGGGGAGAAATCCCCATATTTAAAATTGAGTGGCGGTTGGTGCATTATATTAGTTGGGTCATGGAGACATGACTACAATAAAATATAGAGTTACCTCCATGAAAGAAGAAGAGCTACCTTCGGTATCATCTATTAATCCACTCTCAGTTCCAGATGAAGTTGTTGCCATGATGGAGTAGAGGAGTTACTCCCTGATTTTAGTAGTCACAATGAGAATGGAGCAACCATTCTCAGCTTTAGAGTAGGTGCAGGTGAAAAGTACCAGTTCTAGAAGGAATAGATGCAGAGGGAGTAGAGGACATACTCCCAGACAATGAGACAGACAAGTGCTTTGGAGAAAGCACATAGAGCTAGCACATGATTGTGCAAATTGAGTTGCAGTTGAGCAAGTGTACCAGATTGGTACAATGTGATGAAAAAAAAATTGATTTGAAGATTGAATATAGAAAGACTCTTGTCTGCCAGTTGAAGAAGGATATGTACATATTGAAGCAAGCTCCTGGAGCTTGATATGGTAGAATTTACAGTTTCCTGAAGAGCTTGAGATTTACCAAGTGTAAAGTCGATTATAACCTTTATCTCAAGGTTATGAATGATGAGCCAATGATGTTACTACTATATGTAGATGATGTATCCTTGACAATATTAAGAAAAACTCATCACAGATTGTAGAAGAAGCTCGCCACGGAGTTTTATGGAAGACCTAATTGCATTATCTCTTAGGTCTTGAAGTTTGGCAGAGCGCAGAGAATATCTTCCTTAACAAAGGGAAGTATGCAGTTAAAATCAAAAGGGTTGAAATGTTGAAATGAAAATCCATGTACACACCCATGGAAACAAAGTTGAAGCTCCTGGTAGATACCTCGTCGAAATTGGTTGATACTACTCTATACAAACAGATTATTGGTTCAGTGATGTATCTGACGAATACCGAGGTAGATATATGTTTTTACTTCAGTCGGTATCTAGTAGAACCCAGACGTGTTCACATTGTTGTTTCAAAACACATGATGAGATACCTTAACGATACGTTGGATTTTGGTCTCTATTATACTATAGATCATGACTTTAGACTGAGTACACTGATTCAGATTGAGCTAGAAGTGTTTCTGATAGAAAGAGCACTTCAGGATGTTGTTTTAGTCTGAGGTCAGCCATGAATTCATGGTAGAGTAGGAATCAATCAAGTATTGCTCTCAACACGGCAGAAGAAACATACATTTTTGTATGTTCCGCCAGTTGTGAAGCCATATGGCTTCAGATGTTGTTGACCAATCTACTTGATCTAGAGATGGAAGACACTGTGATTCTATGTGATAACTAAGTTGTATAAAAATGGTGGAGAACCATGTGTTCCATGATGATTCGAAGCACATAGAGATCTAGTATCACTTCACCCATGATATGATGCAGTGAGGAGCTATAAAACTTCAATATGTTGGCTCAGATGAGCAGGTTGCAGACCAAGCCTCTGTCTCATGTAAAGTTTAAATACTTTCGAGACAAGCTTGGTATAGTCTGAAAGGACCTTCCTCGAAAGGGGGAGTAGTGATGATATTCCAGCCTCGTGTTGTGTTGATGTGATAGCTTAATTGTTGTGTTGATGTGCCAGCTTAATTGTTGTGCTGATGTGCTAGCTTAATTGTTGTGATGGTGTGTCAGCTTAATTGTTGTGATGATGTGCCAACTTAATTGATGTGATGATGAGCCAGCTTAATTGTTGTGATGATGTTCCAGCTTAATTGTTGTGATGATGTGCCAGCCTAGTGTTGTGATGCCATCTTCATGATGATGATGTGTCATCCTTATGCTATGATGCTAGCTTCATGTTGATGATGTGCCAGCCTCATGTTGTGACGATGTGCCAACCTTGTGTTGTGATGATGTGTTTCCAGCCTCATGCTGTGATGCCAACCTTGTGTTGTGATGGTGTGTTTCCAGCCTTGTGTTGCGATGCCAGCCTCGTGTTGTGATGATGTGCTACCAGCTTCGTAATGTGATGCCAGCTTCGTGTTGAATATTCTCATCCTAGTGTTGATGTTGATGATGTGCCATCCTTTGTGTTGTTTTGTTTTTGTTATTGATGAGAATGATGTATTAGTGTTATACTAATCCATGTTGATGCAGATGTTGATGATGCCACTTCAGCTTCTTGCCGAAGATGATGATGCCACTTCAGCTTCTTGCTGAAGATGAAGATGGTGATGTTACTTTAGCCTCATGCTAAAGATGTTGATGATATTACTTTAGCCTCATGCTAAAGAATATGGTGATTTTACTTTAGCCTCACGCTGAAGATGATGATGATGTTACCTTCGCCTCATGTTGATGAGGATGATGATGCCATTCCAGCTTCCTGTTGTTAATGATGATATTGATGATGAGAAAAAATTTTGATGATTTATAGATATGCCAGTCAGTGTTCCAAGATGTTGTTGATAATGCTACCCTCTCTTTCGCCTGATGTTGTTGTAGAATACCCTTCTTGTTAAGGGGGAGTGTTGAAATATTGTAACTGCAAAGATTATTCTATTTATTATTGATGTATTATTCATTAGATCAATCCCCTTTTATGGATTGATCATGTCGAGTATTGTAAATGAACAAATCCCCTTTTGTGGATTGCTCAAACCCTAATTGTAATATGCTAAATGAGAAGTCGTCCCACAAAATATATTAAAGTGGTTATAACCACCCAGAAAGAGAAGTCGTCCCTGCCAATGAAAAGACACGTCCTTTCAGCTCCTGCCAGATTGTATAAATAAAGGAGGCCAGCACCTCATTTGTTCACTCACTCACTTGTTCATCAGAGCGCAAGTATGGAGCTGCAGTTGGAGAAGAAGGAAGAGAGAGACAGGCACATTCTTGGGAGAGGAATTTCTATATTGTTTGAGTTATCTCTTGGCATTGTATTGGCTATCTATATTAAGGAAGTTTTTTTTGGGTTTTCTCCCCCATGAGGGTTTCCCAGGATAAATGATGTGTCTCTTGTGATTGTGTATTTCTCAGTGATCCTATCTATGCTATGGTTATCTAGTGAATTGAAAAGAAACCTAATAATAGCTTAAACCTTAACAATTATTGGGAAGAAAATGTCCATGTTTTTAATAAGTGTTTGTATAATTTTTGAACATATTAAAAGCATTGTGTTATTAATATTATCAATGTAATGTTCAATAATTTTACATTCAGGATTCTGATGATGAGTGATTTATCTACCATATATCATTGCACCCCACTACGACGTCAAGTTGCAAGCTTGCTACTAAATGAAAAGAGCTCATAGAGGAAGCATATCGAGAATGGTTGAAACAACCACCTATTCAATTTCCACTACATCATGAGTCACCAATTCAAAACCTCAATAGTAACACTAGTTCTTCACATGTTGGGGATGAAGGAAATGATATAGAGATTGGTATGGATGATTTCTTGCGGGATACCCAGACCATGGAGGGAATGTTGTTAGATGCATTCCAGAAAAGTGAACTAGGGGATGAATCTAATGTCGTAGATACCTTCTATGAAAACATGAATTTTTCTTCCACCACCCCTCTAATTGGTCTAGTACAAGAGTCTGCAAGGTCTACCCAGATAGGGTCAACAATGTTATTGTACAACTTGAAAGAAATGTATGGTATTTCAGATGCGTTTTTCACGTCCCTTTTGAGGTAACTAACTGTTAAGTCCCCTAATTGTTTAAGTAATCTTGTCACACAATGAAGGAAGAAAAGGGTTGATTTTATTCATGCTTAATGATAGTCTAAATTTATATTTCCCACTAATTACAGGTTATTCAAAAATAAGGTAATTCTGAGTGGCGATTTCTTGCCCGATAGTTGCAGAGTGGCAAAGAAAATGTTGAAAATGTTGGTTGTTGAGTACATATTGTTGAAATATTGGTTTTCATTGATGTCAAACCTTGAAGAAGTAAGGAAGGCCTGAAGGTATGGTTATGAAACCTGTGATTGATCGAAGAAAAAGGAAATGGAGGAAAATGTAAATGTAGGTAACTCATTCATGAATGGAAAATATGTATCATGTTGTTTTTTATGATAAGTGTTATGCCACGTGGTTCCTCATGGTTGAGGAGTTATGGACTTGTAATTTGGAGGACCCAAAATAATGATCTAGAAACCCCTAGAAGGTTAACAAGAAGTTACAGGTCATTTATTAAAGGTAAAGTATTTGCAGCAAGAATTTAATTAAGGGTAAAGTGGTTTCAACAAGAGAGTGTGGGTTAGACCTAAAATAAGGAAAAGGGGTAAAACAGTTACAAGCTAACCGCTAAAGGAAGTCACTTGGAAATTATAAATAAGACTTCAAGAGAATCTTATTAACACCTATTGAGCACATTTAATATCTATGTTGTAAAGTGTTATGAGAAGGCACTATTGACAGATTTGAAACAGTGAGTCTGAGGCAATGAAGTTCAGTGAAGAGACAAGTTGTAGGAGCCGAAGGGACAAAGTTGAGCTTAATGTTCTAGGTTTTTCCTGAGGCTATCTGTGAGTTGCAGTGAAGAAAGAGTGTGAACATAAATAAGTTGTAGTGAAGGAAGAGTGCAAACATTTGTAGTGTTCAATTAAGGAAAACATGGATGCACAGAGAAGCAAAGGAATCCATGAGTTGCAGACATAGGGAGAGGGAATACGTGAGCCACAGTGGGATAGAGCGTAGACATCCACGAGTTTACAAAGCATAGGGTGTGGATCTGTTGAGGAAATTGAAGTTCAGAATATCAAATGTATCAGGTCAGCTATAGTTTGAGAGGTATGGTTTATTGTGTATGTTAGAGTCTATATTCTACAGTAGTCCAACACATAAATGTCTTAGTAGATAATGAGTATTTGATTTGGGATACATTCTTATGGATCTTGATATGAGGGTTTGAGTGGAGTTGATGAATTATTAGCCTCCTTCTGGTTGGTGTCGAAGAATTGGGGAGTTGGAGCTTCTTTCAGGTTGGAGTCTAAAAACTAGGGGATTGGAGCCTCCTTCTAGTTGTAGATGGAAAATAAGGAAGTCGGTGCTTCCCATGAATGTATTTATTCTGACATATAAGAAAAGCATTCAGTGGTTTTCTTCTGCATTGGGTTTCCACGTAAAATTCTGGCGTAATGTGTATTTTTGGTTGCTTATTGTTCATGGTTGATTTATATTGTTGATGATACATTAAATGTTAATTTTAAACAGTTGAACATTGCTCATAAAGTTAAAGAATACACATTGTGGTTAAAAGTGGTAATAAACTACTAATATTGATTCACCCTCCCCCTCTCATTATTCCAACACATATCAAACCATGCTTGTTCTGGATGATTGTATTCTATACAAAAATGAATATGTGAACAAATACATATGTCCATAATGTGGTCATGACAAGTACCATAAATCAAGAAACAAGAGTAAGACACATGGTCCTCCTCATAAGATATTTAGGCACATGCCTATAATTCCAAGGATTAAAATTCTCTTTCATTCCAAACAATTAGCCATGTTGCAAGGGTGGCATGCCTCACATAGAAGTGAGCTAGGAGTTATGTGAATCCCAGAAGATTCAATAGTCGTGAATCATATAGAGGATACATGGCCCAATAAATTCAAGGATGAAGTACAGAGCCTTTGATTGAGCTTAGATATGGATGGAGTTAATCTATATTCCATCCAAAACACCAACTATTCTATTTGACCATTGGTAGTGATCAATAAAAATATCCCCTCCATGGTTGTCCGAGAAGAATGTACAATGTTGGCTCTATAGTCATGTGTAGAAGACAAGTGAAGAGAATGGATGTCTACCTCCAACCATTGATTGATGAATTTAAGCAATTATGGGAAGGGATACATGTATATGATGTATCAATACCCATCCCAATGGATAGGTCTTTTACATTGTATGGAATATGTGTGTACACCATGCATGATTATCCAAGACTAAGAGTTTTCTCCTGTAAGAATTTTCATAAATTTGTTTATATCTATAATTTTATTTGCCATACTTCATTTTCTGCAACTATTTTTTTACACTAACATGCTATGTATATGTTAGAATCGCAGATCTTGTAACAAAAGGGTATCATGGATGTAACTATTGTGGACCTTCTATAAAGGCTAGGTGGTTCAATGACCTACAAAATCATGTGTACAACTGTTCAAGGGTATTCCTCCCAGAAGACCACCCATATAGAAGAGTTTCATCAACTTTCAATGGTAAACCAGAGAGAACACAGAGACCTGAAATAATGAAACTGATGGATTGGAATAGGTAATATGACACAGAGAAGCAGAAGGAAATGGAAGAATTATTTGATTCAAATCGGGAACTTATGTTCAATGATCCTGAATTTTTTGACACCTATGTTGAGAAAATTCCCATTGGGATAAAAATGAAATATGTATTTTATGAGCTTCCATATTGGGAGCATATTAATATTGGCCACTTACTAGATCCTATGCATATATTCAAAAATGTTTCATCTTCTTTATGGAGGAACATATCATGGAATAAAACTGACACAATGGATTTCAAGAGAGATCTTATTGCTTCGAATACTAAAAAGAGACATTGGCCAAGAAACAAAACTAGAGAATAGGCTAGTCCCTCTTGGTCTTTTAAAGAAGGTGATGTTTCAAGGATTTTGAAGAAAGATGATCCTTCTAAGGAGAAGGATGTTATATTGAGTGTGAAGGCATTTTCTTTATATGGGTCGACTCTACGACATTGCTTCATTGTAGACGATAATTTGTCGAGGTTCAAATTGTAAATTTTAAACCTGTGAAGTAAAGCAATGCATACAGATTCTTAAGCAAAACATAAATTAATCAATGGCTCATAAACAATGTACATAGAGATTTACGTTGGAAACCCTTAACATGGAGAAAACCAACCTTCCTTGGTGTCGTACCTTTCAACTCTTCATTGTATTAATTTCACCATTGACAATACACTATATACAATATTTTAGGTATTATGTAGCTACCAAAACCCTAATCCCTTAATCCAGGATTAATTTAGAAACCGCTAAAAATAGCAAAAATCATTAAAATAGAAAAAAACACCCAAAACAAATTTGGGGGGTGCTGCGTGTAACTAGGGGGGGGGAAATCATGCCCCCCCTGGGACCCCCCAGGAAAGCGCCAGGTGAACATGACACAAAGGTCAAAGGAAGTTGGGATCGTCAAATGCAGTTGATGATTTTGACACGCCCACACACACACATGCAAAGAATATAACACATACCCAACATTATCCCACTTGTTGTTTTCTTTGCATACAGGGGTTCACAAGATTACATAGTCAAAAATCCACTGAAACAATGCCCATTGTTACTCTACACCATAAGAACTTCTCTGTTCTCACAGACTTTTTCAATGAATCTGCAACATTCTTCAAAGTGTCAACCTTTTATAGAAACACCTTCTTTTCTTCAACAATGTCTCTCAAAAACTAATACTGACTGGTTTGTCTTCGAATGATAAGCAAGGTTCTTTTCCAATAAGATTGCACTTTGACTGTCACAATCTAATCTCACTTCTTGTTGTACCAACCCAATACCTAAACATGATCTTTGTAACTATACTACTTTCTTGTTTGCATGAGTGGTTGGCATGTATTCAGCGTTTGTAGTTGAGAGTGCCACTAGAGCCTATATTTTTCTCATCCAACTGATTTCTCCTCCAAATAGGTTAAACACATACCCACTTGTATATCTTCTATGATCCATATCTCCAACTTAGTCTGCATCAACAAAACCATGTATGTCCAACACTCTGTCCAATCTTGGTCTTCCTTGGTAGAACAATCCATAACTAGTAGTGCCACGCAAATACCTGAAGACCCTCTTTATTACTATCCAATGCTCCTTCCCTAGTTTTTAAATATACCTGCTCAAAACTCCCACTGCATGTGCAATGCCCGGTCTAGTATAGACCATTTCATACATCAAATTGCCAACTGCATTGGCATATGGAACATGGAACATGTCCTCTTCTTCTTTGTGTGTCTTGGGACACTGATCTACAGATAAATTTACACCTATAGGAATAGTAACATTGACCGATTTACTTCCATGCATATTAAATATATGCAATATCATCTCAACATGTTTTCTTTGATTCAACCATAGTTTTTTGTTTGCACGGTCTCTTTTAATCTCCATTCCTAGAATGAAGTTAGCAGCATCGAGATCCTTCATGTCAAATTTGGAGGATCATTGTGATTTCACCTCCTTGATAACATTTGTGCTATTTCCTACCATCAACATGTCATCAACATACAACACTACATAAATGAAGTGATTACCAAATGGATCTGAATATACATAGTGATCAGCCCTACTTCTCACAAATCCCAATCCAAGGATGTATGTGTCAAAATTTTGGTACCACGTCCTAGGTGATTGCTTCAAACCATATAGTGACTTCTTTAGCTTACACACCAACTCTTCCTTTCCCTTCACTACAAATCCTTATGGTTAATTCATGTAGATTTATTCTTCCAAATCCCCATGTAGGAATGTTTTCTTCCCAATCATTTGTTCCACTTCAAGATCAAAAGCAGTAGCAATAGATAAAAGAAATCTAATAGAATTTAACTTGGAAACAGGAGAAAAAAATCTCACCAAAGTTAATTCCCTCTACCTAGGAATAAACTTTTGCTACTAATCGAGCTTTGTATTTCTCCACTTTTCCTTCTACATTAAAATTCCTCTTAAACAACCATTTTATACCAACAGATTTTCTTCCAGATGGAAAATCAACTGGATCCCATGCCTCATTATTATCCAAGGTGTCCATTTTGTCAACCATTGCCTTCTTCCAGAGTTTATTATCCTCTGAATTCACTACTTCCCTAATTGTTCTAAGATCATCATCAATAATAGATAAAGAAAAATTAGAACGAAAATTAGGTGGACTATACGTTTTTTGTATCCTTCTTTCCCTCGCTAATCTCCTCAATACTAGGGTATGGGGTTCTTCTTCTTTACTTCTTCTTCTTCAGTTGATTCATATTTTGCATCATCCAACTCAAACTCTATTTTCTTAGGTTCTTCTTTCCTTGGTAGGAATTCTTGTTTGGGAACATCTTTCACCTCTCTAAAAACAACATCACGACTGTAAACAGTCTTCTTAGTTTATGGGTTCCAGATATTATAACCTTTAACGCCATCTTTATAACCAATAAATATACACTTTTCATCTTTATTATCCAAATTACTCCTATTTTCCTTTGGAACATGTACATAAGAATCACAACCAAACACTCTGAGATGTTGAAGAGAGGGTTTCTTACCATTCCATACCTTGTGTGGAGTTTCATCATCCATCGTTGATGAGGGTGATCGATTGACCAGGTAACATGTTGTACCCATTGCCTCAGCCCAGAATTCTTGTCCTAACTCGTTACCACTAAGAATACTCCTTTATTTTTCCATCAGTTTCATGTTCATCATTTATACAACTCCATTCTATTGAGGTGTGTATGGAGTATCCTTCTTCCTTGATATACCACACTTCTTACAGAATTCTTCGAATTCATTTCCGCAAAATTCTCCACCATTATCTGTCCTCAATACCTTTATTTTCTTCTCTGTCGGATTTTCTACCAGAGCCTTAAACTCTTTAAATTTATCAAGTACCTCATATTTCTTTCTAAGAAAATAAATGCATGTGTTCCCTTAGAAATCATCTATGCATGAAACATAATACATAGATTTACCTAGTGATGGAACAAGCATAGGTCCAAACACATCATTGTGTATCAACTCTAAGATCCCCTTTTATCTTTTAGCATCAGATGGGAATCTTACTCAATTTTGTTTACCATATATGAAATGTTCATAGAAATCAAAATCTAGATTGAAATTAGACATACCTTCAACCATACCTTTATTGTGTAGTGTTCGAAGGCCCTTTTCTCCAATATGCCCCAATCTTTGATCCCACAACATGGTCTTCTTTCCAGGGACAGTATTGGTCTTGTCTTATTTATTTCTCTACCCATGGAAAACAAAACAGTTACACCCATTAGTATAAGTGCTTCCCAACAACTTGTACATAGTTCCACACCAAAATCCCCTCATCAACACTGTTTCTCCCCATACCATCTTGTAGGTTTCCTTTCCCAATACAGTATCCACACCTGCATCATCCAACTTGCTTACAGATATTAAGCTCCTGGCTAGTTTTGGATCCTTCCATATTTTATCACCAACTTAATCCTTCCACGTCCCATGATTTTGGTTTTCGATTTATCTCCCAGGAATACATCACCACCATCATATTTTGCATATTCACAAAACCACTCTATGTGAGGATTCATATGATATGACGCACCTGATTTGATCAACCATACACCACGGTATACATGTGTACCTGTAGATGTCAGCTAAACATCACCTCCTTCTTCAGTGGAGGTTTTTTCCTTTGTGGAAGAGGCATTATCCCTTTGGTTTATCAACCTTCTTAGACTTGCAATCTTTCTTATAATTCCCTACTTTACCACACTTCCAACATTTCGTCAAATATTTTCCTGAAGACTTAGATATACCTTTAGATTTATATCCCCCCCCCCCGAAGACTTACCACGATTCATGTCTTGAGTACAACCTCTTACAAATAAAGCAGCTATGCTCTGACCATCCATGATTTCCAGCCTCATCTCTTCAGATAATAAGGATGCAACTACATCCTCACACTTCAATGTAGATTGAGTGGTACTACGAATTGCTACAAC
>ML807968.1:119823-130668 GCA_009831015.1 Picea engelmannii
ATTCTTGACAAGATTGGTAACAATGCCTTCCGTTTAGATTTGCCTCCTTATATGCAAATGTATGCAGTTGTTAATGTTGAGAATTTGAAATTGTATGAGCCTCACTTGATTGATGATCAAGGAGAGCATGTTCAAATTCCTTCCATAGATGATTTCTCCCCAGAATATCTTACAGAACTGCATGAAGACACCATCCTTGACAGGAGAATGAGAACTTCAAAATGAGGAAATGTGGAATATCTTCGAGTTGGTCTTAAAGGCACAAATACAAGCAAAGCCAAGTGGATTGAGGTTGGAAAGGTGAGGTAACTATACCCTCATCTTCAGATAGACTGAAAATAGTCTTTTGGAGGTCCAAAAGCTTTCCAATGGAGAGGTGTGATCCAAGGGATCAAATTTTACTCAAAATTCAAAGTGCTCAGAATTGCTTCAAATCAAACAGGAGAGTAGGTCTCATCGTCACGAACCCAATGCAACTCGTTTGGTTTCAAATGGACGTCGGATGAGAGAGATATCGCGTTCTGTTCAAAACGACAAACAGGCAAAAAAAAAATGTGTTGACTGTACAATTCGTACAGTCCGTACAGATGTTGACATGGCAGACCATATGACACATGGAAGAGTCATACGACATGTGTCAGGGCCGTACGACATGTGGCAGAGTCGTACAACATGTGGCAGGGCCGTACGACACATGGCAGAGCCATACGACACGTGGCAGGGCCGTACGACACGTGGCATGTGTTGGTTGGCAGGATTGTGGACGAGTTGGCGTATGACACGTGTCATTGATGGCAAATGAAATACTGACACATGGCCCACTCAGTGGCTACCACGTGTCACCATGGAATTTGCTTAAAATTTATGATGTTGGTCGGATTCGACCCCGCGACCTCCGAGCAGGGGCAAAGCTTTGGGAATGGCTACCCAATCGACGCGCCACCCACATGGTTCTTAACATATAACCTTTTAAAAATTATTTGAATTTGCATAAGTTTTGAAATGGGCGCATACCGGGCTAGGGCTCAGCCCCGACCCCAGTCATATACGTTGCAATGTAACCACTGGTGCGCCTTTCTGACCGTTTAAACCTTTGGCCCTTTTTAAATATAAGCGCGGTCATATGGTGACCCATGTGCCCTCGGCCTTGGCGGTTAGGGGCTAAGGAGCGTAACCATCCTACAGTTTGCACCAGTTGTGTGATTTCGCCCAGTGCTGGGTTTTTACACATATATGCACGTGGGGGCTAGGTTGAAGGAGCAAGGGTGCATTTTGGCGATCCAGAGACAACAAGTTTGAAGGGGAACTTCCAGGAAGCCTATCTTCTTCAATTTTTGGCCAAATGAGGTGCCGAAAAAGCCCAGCTAGGGGTTTTTGGACGTTCTGAAGCCATTGGAACCATCTATTTGGCATTTTGATCACTATAAAGAACATATTTTATCACTTTGATCAAATAATACAAAAGATCCATTGGAAGCTGGACCAAGAGATGTAGCCCAAGAGAGGGGTGAACTCCTTTATCATTTGTTGTGTATGTGTTTTCTATTCACTGTTATTTGCTACTATTTATATGCATCTTGAATGTGTAATTTCTATAAAAGTTTTGTTTGCAAAATTGATCCTTTTGCATTTGAACACATGAATTAAAACTTGCAAATATTTTCAAGAATACAAGTCTTCATCATTTTTAGATCAATTATTAGTGAAAAATTATGTTATAATGTTATTATTATAATATATGAAAAAGACATAAATATTCAAATCATAATCATTTCACTCATCATATTTAATTATTTTGTTTCTAAACACATTTAATCAACATATTGTAGCTTGTTGGACAATAAACAATTCACCTTGAACAACAATTAAACATTATATGGAATTAATTTTTATAGCGTTTTGCAATCACAATCAAAATCAAACACTTTCATAGAAGTAAAGTTAAACATTATATGGAAACTATAAATTTAAATAAGTGATACATATCAAATTTCACTTAAAAATACAGAAATTGTTAACAATGTTCGTCTTTAGCATACTCATATTACATTTTATAAATCAAACAACAACAACCACAACATTATATGAAAAGCATAATATACATGAGAAATATAAATATGAATATACATGTCAAACATACATCTCAACAAAATCTACAATAAAAATTTCATATATAGATCTCTAGTCAAATATAAAACAATCAGTATAAATGTCAATTAGTACTACTACTAGCTAGGTCCACCACCAGAGCCAGGTGCATCAATGTCTCTACTACCAAAGGTAGATCCTTTATCAAGAAAAACTATATCATAAGAAAACGTTAGCATGAGTGCACTATCAAGTGTCTCTATATCAATATCATGAATATTTCCATCGACCGTACCCGATGTGATCATAGTGTCCAAAGCATCATAAACTTGCGACACATGTGGAGGAAGAGGGGGATTAATGGATGATGACACATGTAGACTAGGAGAAATACAATGATCGGTGGATGGTGACACAAGCAGAGGAAGAGGGGGAGGAGGAGGAGGAGGAGGAGGATATAGGTTCAGAAACATGTGGAAGGGAAAAAGGAGGAGGAGGAGGAGGATACAGGTTCATAAATGTGTGGAGGGGAAAAAGGAGGAGGATTAGCATATGTGGATGGACGATCGGTATATTTTGCAATCGACTCATGTGGAGGAGAATGATCAGGAAGATGAGGAGGATCATGTGGTATAGTAGAGGATGTGGATGGATTTGTTTATGATCTAGATGTAGTGTGATCACAAGCACCGGACCTCAACGTATTGATGAGGTTGACCGCACCAACAATATGATGCATCAACATCATCATGTCACGAGAAAAACTCCTCCATGTAGTAGAGAGTACCTCTACTCATAATATGTCTCTAGTGGGTACATGTACCACCTCGTGACTAGTCATGACACGACATAGCTCATCTACGACCTCTATATGAACTCTCAAATATGGCCTATGTGGCATGCGTAGTCTATGTACTACTAGATGATGCTCTTATGCCTCCTCCATCACTTCATCCTCATGTTGGGGAGGCACATCCCCAACATATGTTCCAATATCTGCAAAACAATAAATAATAGTTATAAGACATTTGAAACAAAATGTTACAATAAATTACATGTGCATTAAATAAGACATAAAAATATACAAATAGATTCATCAAAACATAAAAATAATATTACCTCTCTCATCTATTGGCTCCTCTTCTATAAATAAAATGTTTGGACATCCTCTCCAATCTATCCCCGCATACGGTTAATCTACAATATCGATGAAATTATCATCCTCGCTAGACAATAAATCAATAACCGAACTTCCCACTAGAGTAATTCGATAATTAGACTGGCCTCTCTTGGGCATCAACTTCCCCCACATGCGCATATGCACATAAAACATAGGCCTAGTAGGAAAGTTGGGTACCGCTGGCTGAGTTGCATGAACCCTCTCAAAAATTAGAGTATACAACTCAGATGTGAATGGGAAGAATCTCGTCCCAAAAAAAACAGAGCGACAGTGATATAATGCATGAAAAAATTGTCTCAAAAAAACATTCACCCACCTAATCAATGGGGGCTCCCACAATAAACTATCTGCATAATACAACATAGGGAAACTAATGTGCTTCCCATCAGATCTATACTATGACGGTGACAAGACCATATAAAAGAGTCAGCTAATGTCCTCTCTTTCAAATTCACCTATCCGCAGCTGACCACATTTAACCTGGAAATCTGAAGCTGAAGTAATATCTGGATTGACATATCTCTGCACATATGATAGTCGGGTCTCTCCTGCAGCACTAGGTTGAGCACAGGGAAATGGGGAAAATACACCCCCTCCTAGACAAACCAGTGATAAAATATACATCCTCCTCTATGGGATGATACTACATATCTGGACCGACCATGAACCCCTATCTCCCATGATCCCATCAATGGATCAACTTCTAAAACAATGCAGAGTTCCCCCTAAGGAATATGCCCTCCTTATAAACCTTCAATAGGAAAACGTCCATCAAAAGGTCATGAGTATGCTATGAAATCGGGCGAGGGTGAGCCTCCCCATCCCTCTCTCTGGCCTCCCTATCCCTCTCCCTGGCCTCCCACTCACACAAAAAAGTATATGTCTCAACCCAACGTCGCCTCGCCTCCTCCTAATCTTGTTGTCGTCATCTATGATTCACATACAAATATTATTAGGTACATACATAAAGATAAATTAAATTGAAATTATAAAACCAATACATATATAAATGGCGTGTATTTAAAAAATCCAAAATTAATTTTTTTGCAAATAAATTTATAAAATAAACCGGTGCACCCCAACATTTCATACACCATGTGGTCGATGCGCTATAGTATAAAAACAACACTGCTAAGTGGTGCATCCCATAGGAATATCTACACCAACAAACTCTTTGTATTAGTAACGGTTCATCTCATTAACAAAGATGCACTACAATGCTAAAATTTATTGCACACAAATCCATGGTGGCCTTTATTAATTTAAATGCACTAGTGTGCCATGTCTACCAGAAAACCTACATGTTGTCTACTGGTGATGTTTTCTTTACAACACTGATGTGTTTGGTGGACTGATGGGCGTCGCTAAGCTAAAATTTGATTTCGCAATTGAAGTGGTGTGACTGGTTACTATTAACGCACCAGCACTACCGTGATAGTGGAGCACCGACGTTTTGTACATAAGTGCGTTGTAAAGGATAGAGAACTGGGAATGATGCATCCAATGAGATGATCCACTATGAAAATTTGAGCAATATATGTCCCGGTGAATTTATTCACACAAGACCGGTGCGTCTGATTACAATGGTTGTACAACTACATTAAATTTTATAAATCGTTATGTAAGCAATGCCCTTAGTTAAGTGAAGTGTACTAGTAGGTAATGTTAAACGACACCGGTGCTAGTTATTTGGTGCATGTATTGTTTTTATAAAGTATGGAGGTACATTTGAAAATTGACGTTCCGGGGCATTATTTTTCATGTTTGCACCAGTGTGATTTGGTGCAATTTTTTCACCGCTAAGTTAAATTTTCATACAACGATGAGCTAGCGGTGCAGTTAATGAAGTAAAATGTGTCAGTGTGGGTAGAATCCCATTGTGTGTCGGTTTTGTGGAGTTTCGAAGGATGCATATCATTGTAAAGGATAGAGCACCAGGAACAAGGCGTCCAATGAGACTCCCTGCTATGAAAAATCGAGCAATATATGTCTCAATGCATTTCTATATACATTTTTGGTGTGTTGGATTAAAATGGTTGCGCCGCTACATTAAATTTTATAAATCGTTATTAGTGATGCCATTAGTTGAGAGAAGCATATTGGTGCGTAATGTTTAACAACAATGGAGTGATTTATTCAGTCTGTATAAGTTTTTTATAAGATATGGCAATGCATTTGAACATTGACGGGTCGGGGCATTATTTTTTTGGTATGCCCCAGTGTTGTTGGATATAATTGGTGCACCGCTAGGTTAACTTCTATATATCTTTGATCTAGCAGTGTGGTTAATGAAGTGAAATGTGTCGATGCGAGTCGAAGCACATTATGCCCTGGTTTCGAGGCGTTCCGACGGACGCATCACTTTGTTTCTAATAATTCATCGTAGTGTGCTTGACGGAACCACACCAATGCATACATGTATTCAATTCCCCAGAGGTGGTGCTCATTGTGTATTTAACACAGTACGCACCATGTTGAGGTGATATGAACCATTAAAATGCACCGTACAAAACTGAAGAAAACAAATTGAAAAAAATATCAAACTTCAAACTAAATTGTAATTTTTAATGCATGAAAATTCAAATAGGAAGGTAATAAATAATTAAATCGGTCTCTTTTGTCCTGAGGAGGCATGGTTGCACCATTGAGATGAAATGAAAATTTGTGGTAATTTCCAAAATTTGGAAATGTATGGAATCCAGTAATGGATTTATCCAAGTCGGTGTAGAGCACCAGAAACAGGGTGTCTTAGGAAAAAGGTGAGCTTCAATGCTTTATTGAGAGTTTGAAAGCAGAGGATGCATTGTAACATTGAAAATAGTTTTGGTAATTTTTTTGTTTACCCTAATTCGGTGAGCCTTTAGACAGGTAGGCGCACCAGTGGGTGATGTTCAACGACACCGGTGCGATTTATTCAGTGCATATAATTTTATTATAAAATATGGCGGTGTGTTTAAAAATTGACTCTCCAGGGTGTTTTGTTTAGGGCATGCCCTGGGGTGATTTATTAAACATGGTGCATCGGTAGGTTAAATTTTATAAATTGTTGAGATAGTGGTGTGGTTAATGAAGTGTAATGCACCGGCTTAATTATAAGCATGTTTAGGACTGGTGTCGGGGCAGTCCAAAGGACGTACTGCTTCTATTTTTGGTAAATTATCGGGGTGTTGTAGCTTGAATGGCATCAGTGTGGACATATATAAATGCACCAACAAAGGTGCTCACTATGGAATTATGTTTTGGGTATGCCCCGGGGTGATCAATTAAACTTGGTATACCACTAGGTTAAATCTTATATTGTTGGAATAATGATGTGGTAAATGAAGTGTAATGCACTAGTGCGGATATAAGCCCAATTTGCGTCGGTGTAGGGGAGTTCCAAAGGATGCACTGTGTGAAATTTTAGAAAAATATAACTTGAAAAAAATGCCCAATTTCAAGCTAAATTGTAATTTTGATTGGATGAAAATGAAAAAGGGAAGGTAATAAATAGTTTACCTACTCTATTATTTCCTGAGGAGGCATGGTTGCACCATTGAGAGGAAATGAAAATTTGTGGTAATTTCAAAAATTTAGAAATGTTTGGAATCCAGCAATGGAGTTATCCAAGTCAGTGTAGAGCACCGGAAACAAGGTGTCTTAGGGGAAAATGTGATCATCGGTGATTTCTTGAGAGTTTGAAAGCATGGGGTGCACTATAACAATAAAAATCAGTTTGGTAATATTTTTTTATTTATCTTACCTCGGTGCACCTTTCGACGGGTAGGCACACTGGTGGGTTATGTTTGATGGCACCGGTGCGATTTATTCAGTGCATGTAATTTTATTATAAATTATGGTGTTTCTATGGGAAAATGGATGCACCAGGGCATCCTTGTTCATGAAATTGTTGGTGCATCTATATGTTAACGATGAACTAATTAAAACAGGGTGTCTTAGGGAAAATGTGAGCATCGGTGCTTTCTTGAGAGTTTGAAAGCATGGGATGCACTATAACAATGAAAATCAGTTTGGTAATATTTTTTATTTATCTTACCTCGGTGCACCTTTCGACAGGTAGGTGCACTGGTGGGTTATGTTCAATGGCACCGATGCGATTTATTCAGTGCATGTAATTTTATTATAAATTATGGTGGTGCTATGGGAAAATGGATGCACCAGGGCATCATTGTTCATGAAATTGTTGGTGCATTTATATGTTAACAACGCACTAATTAAAACAAACCTCTGCAAAAATCTCTCTCCATGCGCCTTCGCTATGAATAGTGACGATTTGTTTGAACATTTAATATCTGGTGTGGTCATTTTTAAATGTGCATCGGTGTGTCTATGCCATAAAGGTGCATCGATAAAAAAACCTCCGCAAAAACCTTATGTCACCTGCCTTCGCTGAAAACCTCCACTATTTACAACCAAGGGAAGAAATTTTCAAGGAGGTTCCGTAAAAACCTTTGCTAGAAGGTGTTCTCCTTGTAGTGGATTTACTAAGTAACATGTAGTGTCCACTACCTCTGGCCAAAATTCATGTCCTAACCTGGCACCACTGAGCATGCTCCTTGCTCTTTCCATAAGAATCAGGTTCATCCTTTATGTAACTCCATTCTAGTGAGGTGTGTATGGAGTAGTCTTCTACCTTTCTATACCACATTTATTATAGGATTCCTTGAATTCATTCCTGCAGAATTCTCCACCATTGTCCATCCTCAACACCTTAATTTTATTCTCTAACTGATTTTCTACAAGAGCCTTAAACTCTTTAAATTTGTCAAAGACTTCAGATTTCTTCCTGAAGAAATAAATCCATGTATTATTTGAAAAGTAATATATAAATGAGAAATAGTACACAAAGTTACCTAGTGATGGAATCGTCACAGGTCCAAACACATCATTGTGCACCAACTGTAAAATCCCCCCTTACCTCGTAGCACCAGAGGAGAATCTTACCTAATTCTACTTCCCATATAAGAAATGTGCATTGAAATCAAGATCCAAGGAGAAATTCAACATACCTTTACCATTTAGTACTCGAAGGTCCTTCTCTTTGATATGCCCCATTCTTTGATGCCACAACATAGTCTTTTCTCTGGAGACTACATGAATTTTTCCTTCTACAACTCCAATCTTGGAAATAATATTGGAACTATTACATTCGTCACTAATAGCGCTTCCCTGCAGCTTATACAGAGTTCCAATTTGAACTCCCCTCAGCAACACCATTGCTCCTCGAACCATCCTAGAGGTTTCTTTTTCAAACACTATTTTTACACTTGCATCATCCACTTGCTTACATAAATCAAATTCCTAGCCAATCTTGGGATATGTAGAACATTGGGGAGTGTTCTGATCCTACCATCCATGAGCTTCAACTTGAATTTTCCTCATCCTACGATTTTGGTTTTCGATTCAACTCCTAGAAAAACATCAACCCCATCATACCTTTCATACTCGTAAAACCACTCCCTGTGAGGACTCATATGAAAGGATGCACCTAAGTCAATCGGTCATGCCTCATGATCTACACGTGTTCTTGAAGAATTCAAGTACATATCCCCTCCTTCATTTTCGGAGGTTTCTGCTTTTGTAGAAGGGGCATCATCAGATCCCTTTCCTCTCTCAACACTTTTAGATCTATGTTGTTTCTTGTGATGCCCCTCTTTTCCACTTCTCTAACATACCTTTATGAATTTTCTTGGAGATTTATATCTTCCTCTAGATGTAGAACTCCCACCTGAGGACTTATTTTAATTTCTTTCATGGGATCATCTTCTTACAAATAAGGAATTTATGCTCTAACTTTCCATATTTTTCTACCTCATCTCCTCCAACAACGAGGATGACACCACATCATCAAAACTTAAAGTAGTTTCATTATTTCCTATGTCCACAACCAAACTATCCCACGAGTTTGGTAAATATCACAATAAATCGATTCACTTTTCTTCATCAGAAATATTAACATCAACAGATAATAATTGACTTACCACTATATTGAAGGCATTTGGATGCTTTATTACCGAGTCTCCATATTTCATCCTGAGGTTGTGCAGCTTCTTCCATATGAAATAAAATTTTACCAGGGACTTATACTGATACAAAACCCTTAATTTGTTCCAAAATTCCTTGTTTGTAGCTTCCCCTAACACTTTTAATAATACAAAATCTTAGAGACACTACCGGATTGTGCTATTTTCCTTACGATCCAACTTTTTCCAGTCTTTTAATGACATTGATGTAATTGTAGTAGCTAGATCTACAATGAACCATTCATCTTTTTCTACCAAAAGATATTCCATCTTGAGCTTCCACAACTCAAAACTTTTCCCATTAAATTTTTTGAACTCTATTTTTTAACAACTCGCCATTTCTTTTCACCACAAGAATCTATACCGTAGAGCTTCCATTGTAGCAAGGTTTATCATAGACCGAAGAAAAACCCTTAGCCACAAAGGCATCCCCTTGAAGCCAATAACTTCTCTGATACCAAATGTAAGGTTTAAAACTTACAATCATGCTTCATAGTGATTCTACTTGACCCAATGAGGACCTTTGTGTAAGTTACTAGTTGTTTGGAGATCGTATTGTAAATTTTTATTTATTTCATTTAATTTGCACAAATATACAAGAATTAACCATAAGTTTCTTCACTTTATGTCAGTATTAGGATTAATGTTTATTAATGGGGAATCAAACTCAAGAGGTTGCGGGGAAGGGAAATTTGGTAAGAAAAAATATGACTAAAGTGTTGCACATTTTTTCACTTAGAGTAAGGTATGAAAAATGAAGTTCATTAAAGTAACTAAAAGCATTTTTCCACTTTTCAAAGCCAGTGAATATCAAAAAATGCTTGGAAATATAGTCAACTTATATTTTTCTTTTCCTTTAAATAAAATGATAAGATGTAATTAGTTTATTTGTTATTCTATAAATTTTTCATGGTTGATATTGTCTCGTCCAATCACGCTACCGTAATTGGATTTCAAGGGTTTCGTTCTGTAAGGCGACCAAGGTTCGAAACTCAAGGTAATCATGAGGAGACACCCAAAAACTCCAACCATGTTAAAGGTTGGTGTGGCCTAGGCTGGGTGCGAACCCCGGTGGATTTTGATGGCTTAGAGGCCCCTGAGTTGTTATTTCTTAAACCACAAGCTACTCCCGCAAGCAATACACACTAGGAAAAAAAATATGTTTTATACCATATCAAAGAATTTGTACTCTATTGCAAACAAATATTTTAATGAAATTGTATAATATTATTTTTATTTTAATAATTTTTCTTGATTGTTATTTTTTTTTAAATTAATTTTATTTTCATAAAATATATATACATATTTTTTTTTAATTATTTTAACTTTCAATTAATCATTTTTCTTACTTATTTTAGTCCACTCTAATTAACTAAGAAAAAACATATTAAATGATATTTTATTAAGTCAATCAAAATGACTAAAAGATAAATAATTGTTCACTAACTAAATTAAAAACTTTATAATTAACTCTAAAATTATAGAAGATAATGGACATGCCATCTCTCAAATTTTTTTTTTATGGGGCACTCTTTCCACTTAGTTATTGTTATC
>ML807968.1:130768-153132 GCA_009831015.1 Picea engelmannii
TGAGAATTATTGGTCAGTTGCGACTAATACTCATGGATATGGGTCATAGATTAATGATTTACACTACGCAGTTAATCCCGAAAATGATATCTAATATGTTGCACTGTGGAAGCCCCTCTATGCTTAAATAATAAGAGTGAAAGGAGCTCTAAATGGATAGTTCATAAGGCAAAATACTTGCTAAGGTTTTGCAAATGGGGTAGCAAGCTCAGTGGGATTGATTGTGGGTAAAACTCCACAGTTAAGCGTGATTGAGCTAGAGGCGTCTTGGGATGGATGACCACTTGGGAAGTCCTGGTTACCGGGTGCAAGCCTCGGAAATGATGATTGATGTTATGCGATTCATTTCGCTGGTTTCAGTCCCATTTCTTCACCCTTGTGAGCATCACCCGATGAAATGAGTGCTAAGCGGACTATTCAAATCATGAGAATTATTAGTCAATTGCGACTAATACTCATGGATATGGGTCATAGATTAATATATATGCTTAAATAATAAGAGTGAAAGGAGCTCTAACTGGATATTTCATAAGGCACAATACTTGCTAAGGTTTTGCAAATGGGGTAGCAAGCTAAGTGGGCTTGATTGTGGGGAAAACTCCACAGTTAAGCGCGTTTGAGCCAGGGATGTCTTGGGATGGGTGGCCACCTGGGAAGTCCTGGTTACTGATTGCAAGCCCCGAAAATGATGATTGATGCTATGCAATTCATTTTGTTGGTTTCAGTCCCATTTCTTCACCCCTGTGAGCATCACCCGATGCAATGAGTGCTAAGCGGACTATTCAAATCATGAGAATTATTGGTTAGTTGTGACTAATACTCGTGGATATGGTTCATAGATTAATGACTTACACTAAGCAGTTAATCCCGAAAATGATATCTAATATGTTACACTGCGGAAGCCCCTCTATGCTTTAATAATAAGAGTGAAGGGAGCTCTAACTGGATAGTTCATAAGGCACAATATTTTCTAAGGTTTTGCAAATGGGGTAGCAAGCTAAGTGGGCTTGATTGTGGGGAAAACTCCATAGTTAAGCATGCTTGAGCTAGAGGCGTATTGGGATGGGTGACCACCTGAGAAGTCTTGGTTACCAGATGTAATCCCTGAAAATGATGATTGATGCTATGCGATTCATTTCGCTGGTTTCAGTCCCATTTCTTCACCCCTGTGAGCATCACCCGATGCAATGAGTGTTAAGTGGACTATTCAAATCATGAGAATTATTGGTCAGTTGTGACTAATACTCATTGATATGGGTAATAGATTAATGACTTACACTACGCAGTTAATCTTGAAAATGATATCTAATATGTTGCACTGTGGAAGCCCCTTTATGCTTAAATAATAAGAGTGAAGGGAGCTCTAACTGGATAGTTCATAAGACACGATACTTGCTAAGGTTTTGCAAATGGGGTAGCAAGCTAAGTGGGCTTAATTGTGGAAAAAAATCCACAGTTAAGTGCACTTGAGCCAGGGGCGTCTTGGGACGGGTGACCACCTGGGAAGTCTTGGTTACCGGGTGCAAGCCCCGAAAATGATGATTGATGCTATGAGATTCATTTCGCTGGTTCCAATCCCATTTCTTCACCCCTGTGAGCATCACCTGATGCAATGAGTGCTAAGTGGACTATTCAAATCATGAGAATTATTGGTCAGTTATGACTAATACTCATGGATATGGATCATAGACTGAAAATGATATCCAATATGTTTGGTCAGTTACGACTAATACTCATGGATATAGGTCATAGATTAATGACTTACACTACACAATTAATACCAAAAATGATATCTAATATGTTTCACTGCGAAAGCCCCTCTATGCTGAAATTTCACTCGTTGAAAAAATATATATCATTTTATGACTTTTTGTAATTATAAATAAAATGTAGACTTTACCATCCAAAGTAACATCCAAAAGAAAGAAATATACAAATAAAATGAGAAATTTGAAAATAAATTATTTCAATAACAACTTGGATTATAATATAGATAACATTTTTTTCTAAAATATTATCATGATTAACAACCATATTTCCAACATTAATACAATTAATATTTACAATAATAGCACACGTAAAATATACCAATAAAATTGCATGGCTAATATAAAACAAAATATTAAGTGCCATAGTATCCTTCTAACTCATCAATTTCATGGCTAATATAAAACAAAATATTAAGTGCCATAGTATCCTTCTAACTCATCTTTTCATGGCTAATAAAAAATAAAATATTAAGTTCCTACAACATGTCATAGTATCCTTCTAACTCATCATGTTTCGACCTATGATGGATTTTCAAGTTTTTATTGTGCACTTATATAGAAATATCTAATAAGTTTTTTCCTCTCTATTTTTTCTCTGCTCTTTTATCTGAGAATATAAATGATTACCATCATACTTTTCAAAAAAATTCTAATGGACATGCTTTAATAATTTCTACATATCTTGCCAACTCTTTTGGGGTTGGTATTTCACATATTTTAGATGATTTCTCTTTTATATGGGAATAATACTTCTTTATCATTTTGAAGGAGATATTTTATTTCTAACATTATATCTATGCGGTTTTTAACGGGATTAATACTTCTTTGTGGTTTTTATCTTTTTTTACGAGAATAATCTATGTAGTTTTTATCAGTGAGGAGAACTTCTCTGTGGTTTTCGGAATGCTCTCTGTAATTTTGAATAATTTTTTGTTCGACTTGGATGTGTGTTCGTAAATTATTTTTGGCTTCTTCAACCGGTTGAGCACGTGGACACGTGAAATGAGGTGAGTCACTTTCTACTTGATTCAATTTTAATGTGTGAAAATTAAAGAGATTTAAATGTATTTTATTTATTTTTATTTATTTTTTAAGTTTCACAAGTAAAAGTTGATTTGAGAGATAATAATTGATATCATTATTATCAATTAAAAAATTATTTTATATTTTTAAAGTCAATCCAAAATAATAGTTGTTACATTTTTTCTCTTCTTTTCAATATGAGCACTCCATCACCTATTCCAAAAACTCAGCATAACACGGGGAGGCCCCCCAAAATCACCCTAGAGATCATTTACGATTATATGGAATCAATAGAAAAAACAAGAGAAGAGAGAGATGCCAAAAGCCAAATAGAGTTAGAATCATTAGAAAAAATGAGTGAAGAAAGAGATGCAAAACTACAAAAAGAGCCAGAGGTAATGATTGATAAAAAAAATAGACTCTTCAAATATACCATTCAAACTCAAATAGAGGATAGATTCTTGGGCTAGTCAAAAGAGATTAACTGCAATATTGGAGTCAAACAAGGTTGTCCCTTGTCCCCTACCCTTTTTGGCATATACATTGACAAGTTAGAAGATTGCTTGGAAAAAGCAGGTATAGTCATCAATATTCTTATTTATGTCGATGATCTTGAAAACCAACTAAGAATCCTCAAGGATTTTTGCTCCAATATGGGTATGATTGTTAATACTGATAAGACTAAGGTAATGATTATTAAATCCTATAAGATCACTTATGATACCTTCCTATATGACAACAACAAATTGGAGGAAGTAACTTCATACAAATATCTTGGAATTTATATTCACCACAAGCTCAACTGGAATTATAGCATTGAGAAAAGGATTATTGGGGGATGGAAAGCTTATTATGGGCTTGAAAACAATTGTAAATGAGTTGATCTTTGGAGTTGAGATAAGAAGAAACTCCTCTTTGAGACTCTTTTTACACATGTTATTCTTTATGGATGTGAATTATGGGGTTGTATTATCTCTCGTGAATCCTGGAGAAAGATAGAGAAAATACAAAATAATTTTATAACCTATTATCTCAAAATTAAAGGCTCTATCCCATCCTCCTCTTAAAAACAAGTCTATCCCCCATTGAGAGCATGGCTATGACTAGATACCTAATGTATAAGAACAAGTTAAACATGGAAGAGAAGAGGCTTCCTAAAAAAAATTCAAAATCAAGTCATAACCACCATCGACTCAAGCTAGGATGGCATAAAGATTCTCGGTCTTGGAGAAACTATTAGGGAATCATGGAAGACACCATTTTGCATAATAAAGATACTATTAAAAAATCTTCAAATCAAAATTTAATGAAAAAATGTGGTGTAATAAAGAGTTAAAAAAAAAAAATTAAGGTATTATAAGGATGTAATCATCCCTAATCTAAAAGATAAAAATTATCTATATGTTTTGACAAGTGTAAAGAAAAAAAATAAGCATTATTAATTAATCCAATTTTAAGCATTCCATAATAATTAATATATACAAACACAATCCATAAAATTTTATAACATAAGATTTTGAAGATGCTTATGGCAAAAAGGATCTAATCTATTGAATTTTGTCTAGAAATAGGTTGTAATAATAATACTTGGTCCTAAGCGTCAAGTGAGTCATGCATTTAATGATTATATTTCTAAACCAATAAACATGGCTGGTTTCATTTAAGATTTATATGGAAAAGTAATGAAATCTTAAATGAAAAATTACTTTCCACTTCCTCTTTAATATAATCATAGCTCCGAACCTATGACCTCTTAAAAGAAACACATGTTCTTAACCATTAAGCCCACTCAAGTTATATATTATATTTTAACATTAATATTTACATAGATTTCAACTTTGAAATCTAAAACCTGCAACTCATCCATTATATATTATATTTTAACATTAATATTTAAATAGATTTCTTTGAAATCTGAAACCTGCAACTCATGTTTGATCACTGAAATAGCTCTATTGAATATGCCATACATGATTTACATGACGAAAGAATACGAATCATTGATTGCAACATGCATAGTTACTGAACCAATAATGAAAACCAAATGACCAACTATTATTTTCATCCAAAAATTTGCGTAGTCCTCAGCAATATGAGTTGACAAATTGTTGAGGAATGCAATCCTCTACATTTCCATAAAAAAATCCATCATCTTCTGTAAGTTCTACGACTGATCTGCTCTCCACGCCGAAAATTGCTGGACCAGCCTCGGCCGATCCAGGGTGGTGGACCAGATCTAGCTGCCGGGACATTACTATTCCTGTTTCTGTCATTCTGAATTTTTCCACCCAGCCGATCGAACACGCTTACTTTGCCATTATCTGTTGTTATATTAGTTTCAACTATCTGGATCTTCAGGGCTTTGCCATCCAGTGGCACGCCGTCGTAGGTCTCCATCGCTCTTAATGCTTGCCCTCTGCTACTATACTCGACCTCTGCTGTGCCTTGAGACCGCCCATTCTCGTCGTGATGAAGCGTGGAGCGCTTCAGATGCCCAAATTGCCCGAACAATTCCCGAAGATCTCCCACAGAAACGTTTTTGTCCAAGTTTGATATATAAAGTTTTGTCTCCTTTTCTTCTTCAGCATCCCTATCTGTTCGCACTCTGCTCCTCTCCATCCGGCCATTTGATGCTTTCGACCGTTTAAATGCTGTAGAGCCTCTGATGCTCAGAGGACCGCCAATATTTTTATCATCGCTTCCTTCTCTTCCTTCTCTGCTAACTAATCTCATCGCCCCATTTCTATTTCGATTGCCCATTGAACTCACCCTGTTCTTCGTCATTATTTCACTCTCCCGCATACCAGAACTTTTCAGACGCCACAGTCACTGATTTCTCCAACTTTTTACCTTCCTCTATCATCTATATATAAGTTGCTATCATCGTTCCACCCAACCGACGTGAACGTCGGCCTGTGATATCGCAATGTTACCATATTTATTCATCATCCGCGTTTTAAGATTTTTTTATTTATTTTCTTTTTTAACAAATATGGAGCACAAATAAATTGAGTCTCAAAAATAAAACTTGAGACTTCCTTCACATATTTTTTTTTCCATTTACTCAACACATGTGTCAATCAATCTACATCCGACGAAATCATTTTTCTCCATTATCATTATTAATATTTTTTTAATATTTTTATAAATAAAATAATAATTATACAATAGATATGCTTTCTCATGTACTTTGATATCCTCCCACTCGAGGTTGATCATTGACTCTTACTATGACCATTAGAAGTTGATTGTTAACTTGGACTAGTAAGTATACTTTGATCATTGATTCATTAAATGAAATGAAGTTACTTTGGATGGTTTTGACTAAATCAATTTTGATGATTTTTTTTTTCTTAAAACCTTGCTCTTAAAACCAGATTATATATAGTTTGTTATTATCAATATTAAAATAATAATTTAATTTAAGGTTATAACTTAGTTATATGTTAAAATGGGTATGGGACCACCTTATTTTGTGGGAAAGGAAAACTTTTAGCATATTTATTTTGATTATTTAATTTATTAAGGTGTGTATATTCTACCCCTTTCTAAATGTTAACTTATGATTTAAAGGAGAAAACATATGTTCTTAACTTTTAGGTCCACTTAAGTTGTAAACTTAATTATGAGTGTCATGTAGCTATCACCATATTAACTTAATCACTAGTGCACTAAGTTGATTTCATGATCACCCAATGGGTTAGCTCGGTCAATTTGAATGTAATATCATGGTCTCGATCCTTCGAACTTGATCTTATTTATATTGTAATTTTGTTTTTCATCATTATTTTTTGTTCCACACAATGAGGTAGCTGCCATGGTGATTTTGAAAACCTATAAACATTATTATTTTGAAATCAATAAAAAAGTTCCAAGGTTGACTAGGTGGAGAAAATTGATGGGGCTATGAGTCCACTAGAAGAGTTTAAACACTACTCTGAAATATTTACCTCTATCATATAATGATTTGTTTTATGTTTGGGCCTCAAATATAGTGATGCATATGTTATAAGGCTTGGTGTAGCCTTGCACATGTAGATGATGAGGCAAGAAGCCTATTTAAAGTAAATCATTTCTTGATGTTTATAATAATATTTATGATCACAAAAAAATACTTCTAAACATTGAACAAGGTGTTACATGCATGCATTAACCCTAAACCCTAGAATTGTCTTCTCTAGAAGTAAACAAGATCTCCATCCAAAAGACTCAAGATAACCATTGAGCTAAAGTAGTTGATGATCTTATGAAATTAGTTTTATGTATGAGTTTTTTTCCACGAAAAAAAAGTGTAATTTTATTCATCTGAAGAGAACAAAATCACATTATGTAGGTGTCTTAAGCATGACCCAATCTTGGGTAGAGAGATCCCAAAGGGACACAAAAGTTGGATGGTAAGCCATAAAGAAAAAATAAAAACAGGAACTGGGGAAAACAAACCCCAAAGAGACCAAAAATCATGGGTCGAAAAGTCTCGCCACAGCAATAAACCCAGAAAAGCAATCCCAACAAAACCCTAGTGGTCGGAAGGACCAAGTCAGAGTGGTATGAAAACCATCAAAACGGCAGAACCAGATAGTAGCAACATCGAAGTAGACCACGACCAACAGAAAGAGAAGACCAAAAACTGCACGCCCTCTCATAGGACCTTAAAGTGCCACGCACAACACTGCACCCAAAATGCCACACACAACACCACACGCCCAAGGATAGGACCTCAAATCTCTGGAACAACCCCCTCCAGATAGGTGGAAAACCATCGACCGCCACCAAAAGGATTAGGAACTGAGCATACATCAAACCCTGAACAACCAAAGAAATCGGAGAGAGGAACTGCAAACCAAGAGCAGAACAAAGCGGAAGATCCAAGCACCAAGACCCAAACCCAGATCTGCCCACCCACAAAGGATGATCTGTCACATGAAGAAATAACTCCAGAAGGAAACCCCAAGAGATCCAAGCCGAGAGCAGGATGACAAACAAACCTCCAAAGAGAACCCAAAGGCATGTCAGACCAGGTCTGAGAAGCATACAATCCTCTCAAGAGAAAGATAGGGTCCAAAAACTCCAAACCATGGCCAAAAAAGTCTGAAACTCGACACTCAAACTCTGAAACCAGGAACATGAAGCCCATGGTATGCATCAAACCCTGACAACAACCCAAAACTAGAGAGGGAGGTCAGATGCAGACACCACATATGCCTATAGGAAAAAAGAGGAAGCCTCACAGAGACAAATCCGATGGAAGAGAAGAAGAACTGAGACAACCAGAAAAAATAGAGGACACAAGCACCGAAAACAGCACCACCGTCCAGCAAAAAAAACTCGATCTTGATAGGAAATAATGGAGCTGAGAAAAACGAGAGAGTCGGGGCAAGATCTCTGCACCAAGAGGACCACACCAGCAAAAGAAGAACCTTGGCCACCATCAAAAATATGTTTCATCCAAAGAGGAGAGCCTGATCTGCAACATCCATAGAACAAGAACTCCCTGTAGAGAAAGAAAGCATTGCAACGGAGAAAGAATCCAGGGAGAAGGAGGCTTTGATGGTGAAGGCGAACTACGGGTAGTCGCCAAGAAAAATCACACACTGCACTCGATCTCCAGAAGAAGAAACAAATCATGGGGTCTGCGGCCAGGAAAACCCTAGCCGCAGACCCCCCAGTATTCCCCCCAAACTTTTTAGTTCATGCCAGTTTCATATATGAGTTATGATTAAGATATTTCATATATGAATTATGAACATATGTTTGGTAGCCTTCATAATACAAGAGTGTTATGAGGAAAATTAGGAATGGTGAGTTTCAATTGATTTGAAATTTTGATCTTGATTTTATTGTAAGAGTTATGTAAGGTAGATTGGCATTTAAATATTGGAGGCTTGTTTATGTTGACTGTTGTAAAACCAAACTCTATTGGGTTTTTTTTTTTTTAAGTAAATGCTCTATTGCATTGTAGAAAATTGACTTACATACCATTGCTCACATTACATTATCAGACCAACAAACCCATCTTTTCATGTTGATAATCTGTAAGTACATTATAATAAATTGATTGTTTCAAGTGGAATTTGTCATAAAGTCTCTGGTTCTAGTTTGGTCAAGGTTTGAAACTGATTGAGTCCATTTGGATTAACAATTGTTATTGTGATTGGTGATTGAGACACCTTCCATCTACATATTACAAAGAAGAAGGAAGAATCCCATGAGATTTTCTTTGAAAAAATATACATATAAATTCTTGAAAAATAGTTAGAAATGAATAAAAAAACATATTAGTAGAAACCAAATTTAATGTCAAATTTATCATTAACGAGTCCAACACCTAAGGGGTTGTAGGTGTGGGGGGGATTATATTAGATCACAAAGGATAAATGAAAGCAACCTTTTCCTAAGGCTTAGGAATATTCACAAGCAATCAAGCTGAGACCTATGCCCTTCTTCGGGGTCTACTCTTTGCAAAGGAATCCAACATAAAATCTTTGATTTCCATCAAATACTCAAGTGTCATTATCAAATCGATGGTTATGAAATAACTTGTGTCAAATAATAAGCTTGTTTTGATAAATGCTTGAATCAACAAGGTGGTTAATATCCTAAACATGGTTTCATACTTTTAGGTCTTGAGATAATTTAATTCCCAAGCCAATTCTTTAGCTAATGAAGTCGCTTCTCTTAATCAAGGGGGCTTGAGGAAAAATGGGGGGTGATTTCATCACATAATACCCTATGTCTCCAAGGTTTATGAACTCAAACCACGTTTCATCTCCATTAATTACCACATGTTCCAAAATATCTCATATCAAACCTCAAGCATGGGGAGGGGATATGAAAGGATGTGACACCATCTCATTGGCATGTTGGAATTAACCTATGTCATGTCTATTGAATTCCTCACTATGGTGTCTCATCAATGAGGTGGGATAATGAAGCATACCAAGGTGGGAATTTGTATTAGCTCTTGGAGTAACATCAACCAACCTGGAACTCATCTATAAGAGTTTTTCTTGGTACTTGGTTGGTTTATTAGAAATTTTGCTTGTGGGCTACAACATTGGGGTGTTTCTAGTGGATAATTATCAGGGTGCTCTGGTTTTTGGAATTTCTTTGGGTTCTAGTTCCTAGAATTCATCATTGGGTTTTAGCTCTCGATCAAAGGGCGGTTTTTATGCAACATCTTCGTATGGTGGCTCTTTCTCTATTATTTTGTGGTATTAATATTTCTAGCTCTCTAAGTTTCACCTGTAATCAAATTATGTTACCCTTTGCTTTGGTTTTTAAATGTCTAGGATATGAATTTCTAGTTTTATTTGGGATAGGATGTGATGGCCTTTTTAAGTCTAGTTTTAGAAATTTATGGAAATATAGTGTTCTAGTGATATTGATGTTTGGTATGTGGAGCAAAGGATCTTTGCTATGTGCTAGATATACGTCTCTCCCTAGACAGATTGATTCTAGTTTGGATATGCCATGTTCAATTACCTTTTCTCTAGGTTTAGAAATTATGGATTACATGGAAGCATGGGAGATTTGAAGGGCTCTTAGAAGGCATCAAAAGTCTATCCAATGCAATAGAACCTTTGTTTTCTCGGTGACCTCCAAGGTCCATGAAAATGAAGACCAATGCACTACATAAAATGAAATAATTATGAATGTCTTGGTCCAACAAAGGCATAAAATAGATGTTTTGGAAGCAGAATGTCATATGTTAAGGAACATAGTCATTGACCTCAATAAATATCCCCACTCTACAACTTCAAACCAGAGGATATCAATCAACTCAGTTCAAACGTGTCTTAAGGAGGAGGAGATAGTGCATCAAATAAAATATGACATGGGCATTGGACAACATATTTCTCTTCCTTCCAATGTAGGTCAAGAGGAGGCTAACGACCACCATGTGTTTCATTAATCTTTATGTTTTTCAAATTAATTATTATATTGGGCATTTTTTTTAAATAGTATACCTCCAAGAATAGTTGGGATGTAATAATTGTAGACACTTGCAAACTCTCTTATGTGGCTCATGAGTTGTCAATTTTGTATTGAACTTCATAACAATACTACTTGTATGCTTGTTGTTTAGTTGTGCTACAACTTTTTTTAATATAATATTTCACAATTTCGGTTAAAAAAAAACTCCAACACCTAATCTACAAGAATTGTGTCAATTCCCGCTAGCTCAATCAGTTAAGGTGTGGGTTTCGTTTGCTAGGCGACCTAATTTCAATACCCTTACGATGATTTTAGTCGGGAGGAGACACCCAAAAATCCAACCATGTTAAGGGTTGGTGCGCCCTAGGCCGGGTGCGATCCCCAGGTAATTTTGACATTTAGATGCCCCTAGGTTGTGGTTTCTTAGCAAATGGTTAAAAATGTTGGCCCAATAAGTTACGGGCACATTTCTAACAAACAAAAAAATCTACAAGAACTGTCAGAGTATGCCTTTTTAGAATTTGTATGAAAAAAACAATATGTGAGACAATTTACGTTGATTGGACACCCTTCGTTGAAAACCATTTAAGTGGTTTAGGAGTGCTAAAGAAATCGATGGTTGAGAGTGGTTTGAAGCAACTTGGATTTCATGATTAGAAATAGGGGGATGAAAAGCAAACACGACCTCCTCCTTTCTCATTCGTATGGCCCTTTCCATAGAATCGTTGTGATCTTCATATCACGCGTCTTTATGATAATGCCAATGTCGTATGATAATGCCAATGTCGTATGGAGAGTGGGTGGATAAGTGCCATTGAAGTGGCCATTGGTTGGCATGCTTCTTTCGTTGGTTTGGAATTTTAAGCATCTACATGATTGGGCTATTCATCTACTCATTCTCAACTCAAAAGTTGGGGCATGGTTACAAAGTGATTTGATTTTCTATGTGAACACGATTCTATTAGTTAAAACAAAAAGCAAAATTGCAATGTTTTCGTTAATCATAAATAAAACCAAAAGAGGAAACGACTCCCACTTGATTTTTGCACCCCTTAGATTCGTAGGAAAATTGATCAATGATTATCAAATTAGATACAATATTCATTACAATGTTCTAGCATTGAATGCCATGTGCGAATCAGTCAGCAACATGGTGCTTCACAACTACATAGCATAACAAAATTTTAAAATAAGGTATGCATATAAGCCATTGATATTAACATAAAGTATTGTGTCACTATTATTGTCATTTTTTGTTATTATGAAAGATGGTTGTTTCGGGTGTCGTCCATCTTTACCTTCATCACCCAAAGGGTTGTGGCCTTTAAACTTATGGGAGTACCAAAATGAACCCCAGGCCGAGGAAATTTGCTCCAAAAATGTGTTTTCTAAGGAAATTATAAATAATAATATGTGTGTCACATCAAAGTCATATATGCCACATCACATTGTCATATAAGTTAGGTTATCTAGAATTACAAAATGAGAGTTAAAAATAATAATGAGAAGTTTAGATTCATGTGTATACACTCATATAATAAATAATTACTATTAATATATAATATGAAAATAGAATAAATGATGATGATGATGATGATGATGATTGACGTCCACTGAAACCAAAATCAGTCTATCGGACCATAAGAAAGGCAAGAGATTACTTAGATTTTGTTTAAATGTTATTCTATGCTTGAAAAGCATTAGAGAAGTGTTCCAAGGTCACCAAAGTTTTGATGACTTAGAAGACTAGGAAGGTCGGTATTGTGACAAATATTTGGAAATTGGGATCTAATTTGTGTATACGCAGAGCATTCTAGGAGAAAGTGATTTTCATATTCAACCTTCTTGGTGTCACAAAGGTGACATATTCTTTCTTTCCATGGTGTTTTGGGGATTGTCCAATGCCCAATTTCATATTCATAATATATGATAATAATAATTTATATTATATTCATAATATAATAATATATAATATATAATATAATTATAATAATATGATGATGATGATGATGATGCTTAATGTCCATTGAGATCGAATTGGTCTATCGAACCTGAAGAGGGTAATGGATTACTTGCAATTCCTTATATTTTTGTTTATGTGCTCGAAAAGCATTAAGAGAAGCTTTCCAAGATCACCATAGTTTTGTTGAGTTAAAATGTTAGGAAGGTTGGTAGTGTGACAAATATTTTGAAATTGAGACTTAATCTAGGTATAGTCTAGACAATCTAAGAGAAAGTGTTTTTCATTTTCAACCTTCTTAGTGTCACAAAGGTGACACGCTCTTTCATCCCATGGCGTTTTAGGAATTGACCAACGTCGAGTCTCACTATTGAGCTCATGAGAATTTGTTCTTATCTTAGCAAGACTTTTTCTTTTCTTTACACTTGTCAAAATAGAGAGATGATTTTGATCTTCTAGATTAGATTTGATTACATCCTTATAATAACTTAATTTTCTTTTTTCCTCTAACTCTTTATCACACATTAGAACAAATATGTATTATGATATAATAATATTAAGGACAATAAGTATATTTAACTCAATTGGATGAATGTTAGCATTATATGGAGGCTTTGAGGCTAAGCCCCCCACACTATGCACCCTGAGGCATAGAACCGCGGGTGGGGGTTGCAGGCCTTCCCCTCCCCCTCCCTTTTTTTTCATATTCCTGCAAAATTTCCCAACCTCTTGTTTCAAGATCTCGGCATTCTTTCTCGACTCCTTGTCTCGAGTTCCTGTGCATTTTATGAGCCCTCTTTACGTTCCCTTCCTCCCTGTAGCGGCGTAATCAGTCCGGACCCCAATGGTACCCGCGTGCCCATCATGTGGATCGGGACACATGGTGGACTTGGACGTTCCCTTCCTCCCTGCATCAACACCTGAGCCTTCACACGACTTCACATTTACTGCAAGGCTATGCAGGCGGTGGTTTTGAACAAGCCAAGATCTCCAGCTCCCATGTCGTCTCTCCAGGATCTCCAAGCTCTCGGCCCTCTTCCCCCCCAGTAGCATAATATTCCCCCCCCATCTTCTTCCCCTAAGGAGAAGGGTCATATTCCTGGTGTTTCATGGACGGGAGAAAAGAAGGGTTTTTCCAGCAAAGGTGACCAGCCACTACACAAAAAATCAGCTCGGTGCATAAAGGAACGCAAGGGTTCTGTGAAGATGGTGGTCAGAGATGATATTCCCCTCTATAACGTTCCTCAACTAGTGGGGAAAAATTTGGTTGGAATTTTCACTAGTAAAGCCCCGGTAGAAAAATCCCTCACATGTTGGATGAATAACCTGTGGAAACCTCGACATGGCTACACCCCAAAGGTCCATATTCTATCAAGAAATTGGATTTCATTTAGCTTCCTCTCGGTTGAAGACTGCAATGAAATACGAAAATAGAATTGGTCCTTGGGTCCATCTGGACTTACCCTAAAACCTTGGACAGTGGATTTCGACCCCCTTAAAGAATCCATGGCGATATTAAAGGTATGGGAGATTTTACCTGGTTTTCCTTTGGCTTTTTGGTCCAGAGAAACTTTGGAAGCTATTGGCAACAAAGTGGGATCTTTTGTCAATCTCAAACCTAATTGGGACTCGAAAAACAACCGCAGATGGGCATGGGTCATGATTGAAGTTGATGTTAGAGAATGGTTAGTAGGTAACATCGACATGGTCTGTGTCGGAATTACTTGGCACCAGAAGGTAAACTACAGGAGATTACCTTTTTGGTGCTACGGTTGCAATGAAATTAGTCATATTGGCTCCTAGTGTACAAGAATTACTCTGCTTGAGCAAGATTTTGCTAGATTCTGGAAAACCGAATCCACTGTCAGAAAGTAAGACTCTATTGAGGCCATCTCAGAGGAAGAAAAAAATGTAGAGGTTCCTCTTGATAGCGTCAAAGTGGACCTCTCCAGCAAAGCTATGAATGACCTGGTTAAAAACATTTCTGATACAAGTATGGCTACTTCATCCCTGTCTCGGTCTTCTCTTTTTTATATGGGTTCGCATGCCTCTAACCCCCTTTCCTCTTCTCCCCCCCCTTCTCCCAGGTCCTCCCCCTTTCCCATAATTACCCCTTCCTTTTCCTCACCTTTAAGCTCATTGGCCACTAAGTTGGTTCTAGAAAAGGTTTTGGAAAAAGTTCCCTCATGAGAAACCTCCTCCTCCCAGCTTCCCAGGAAGGATATCATGCCTACCCCTTCCTCCCCCTCCTCCCCTAGGGTTTCCTCTGCACCCCCTCCAAAATCCTCCAAACTCATTTTTCCCCCTCTTCCTTTCCCTGATGTCTCCTTCTCCCCTCGGGTCAGTAGATATGCTTTGAGATCCAAAGCCCGACTCCTCACTCCCTCCCTTGGAGGCCTAGCCCTCGACCCCCCTCCCCATGCCCAAGTAGGCAGGAAATCCCATCTTTCGAAAGAAAAGGAACAAGCCACATTAGAAATTCGCAAATGAACCCAAGCGACCATCACCAGGGTTGTAACACACCCACGATGGGGCGAAAATAAAAAACAAATTTGTCCTTCTTACATGAACAGATCCTTTCCCTCTACGATTCTTAATTTGGGAAGTTTGGGACTCAGTCCGACCCTCCGGTCAAGATTCTCTGATTCTCTAAGTCAAACAAGACTTTGAAACCTTGATAGTCTCACCTCTTAATCAAACACAGGCCCTTTCGGCTTCTAGTGCAGGTCTTATGATACCTGTGACCTTCTCCTTCACACTTCGAGGAAGTCTCGGAGTTGGTGTTAGCCCATTTTTTTATTGGCCCCTCCTCGGATGCGACCTTGGGCGATGACCTCACGCAAACACACAATTGCGGGCACGGCCAAAGGTGGTTTGAAACCAAACTAATTTTTGGCCCGCAATTCTCCTCGAGCCTCCACTTGTCCTTTCTCCAAAATCGAGGTTTGGATTGCGGCCCACCCTCAACTTTTTAAAGTGTGCGCACCTCCGATCCCCACAATTCTACGGGACCATCAATCTCCCGATCTTGATGGTACTGTCTGAACTAACAGTTCATATCTGCCCTTTTCAAATCCACAGACCAAATCTACCCCTCCTAAATCAACGGATGTGATCTCCTTCATGATTTCGAACTTCGTACATTTCAAATCTCAAACCTTTCTTTCCTCTGTACATCAATCTTCCAAAGTTGACAATTTGTGGACACTTTTCCTCCTAAATCAATGGCCCTGCTTCTACTTCGGGTGTTTGACCTTTCAACTAGATCAACGGTCTTGTGGCCCTCTTCTTGATCAGTGGTCAAGATCTCCTCCGGGTCTCCAGACTTCTGAGATCTCAAATATCAAACTTTTCCCTTTTTCCAATGGCTTGTATCTGAAGGCTATAATCCATTGATGCATGTCCACTTGATCTGATGATCAAGGATACTTCGGGTCTTTACCCAGAGTCCACAGATTTGTGCCACCTGTCCTCTAAATCTGGCGATTGAGGATTGCTTCATGTCTTTACCCAGAGCCCACAGATTCACACCACACGTTCTTCGGATCTGACGATTCAGATCTACTTCGAACAATCCAACGGTCGATGTTTACTTCAGGTCTTTACCCGGAATCCATAGATTCACGTCAAATGTTCTCTGGATCTGATGGTTCAGATCTACTTCGGATGATCCGACGGTCGACGTTTACTTCGGGCCTTTGCCCAGAATCCATATATTCATGCCACATGTCCTCTGGATCTGACGATTCATATCTACTTCGGCACTTCGACGCTTCGGCTCTTCGGCTCTTCGGCGTTTCGGACTTCGGGAGTTTCAAATCTCGAGGTGATTTCTCCGAAGTCTACGATATGTCGTCACGTGTCCCTCAAGATATGATGGCTATGAATTACTTCGGGACTTTACCCGGAATCCACAGATCTACACCACATCTCTTCTAGATCAGACGGTCCAGATTCTCCCTGGACGATCCAATGCTTGAGATTTACTTCAGGCGATCTGATGACTGAGATCTACTTCGGATGATCAAATGATTGATATTTACTTCGGCTATTTCACCTCCTCCTGGTCCATGAACTTTCGTAGTTATGGATCTTACGTCACCTGTCCTCCTTGACGATGGGCAGTCCCAAACTACTTCGGGACTTCGGAACTTTGGTAAGTTCTCTTCTCCTGCGTGTGCAAAGTGCTAAGGTTTGTGCACCTTGCTTAGATCAGACGATTGTCGATCCTCAGTGTTGTGATCCAACGACCACTATCACTCCTCCTCCTAAGCTTCTTCCTTACTCTGACTTAGAAGATTTTCTAAGTGCTCGAAGGATTTGACCTTTGCTCCTCCTACGGTCTCGTCTCCTGGATTTCGTCTACACTCTTGGAAGTGTTATCTCTTATAAGCTTGATCTCCTTGGATATTTTGTCATCCCATGCGCTCCATGCATTTCAGGGATTGCGTCAAACTTGGATCGAAGGTCAACGGCGATCGATGGATCGAAGGTCAATGGCGATCGATGGTTCACAGAAATTGTGGGGCCCCAACATGTGTGCTATTTACCAGAGAGTTCGACCTCTGCAATTCTAGAAAGTGCTCGCTCGATTCTAGTCTAACCAGGATCGTTGATCTTCCAGCCCATCGAGATCAACGACAAGGGTGAATTGTGGGTCATGAACTAGTGTGTCCGCTATTTTCACCTTCATACTCCACAGTGATTCCCCACCCTCAATCTCCATTCATAGATCGATGATTCATAGCAATTGTAGGGTTCAACTTGACTATCGTGCAATTTGACATCTCAAAGCCTCGAGCTGCAAGGTTCCTAGACCCAAGTCACGTGGATCTTCATATAACTCTTGGGCTATGATCCCCACTCTTAGTCAAGTTTTTGGTTAAGGAGAATAGGCGCAAGTTCAAAGTCTCCTAGACTACTGTTCTGAAGGGAACACCTTCCCAACTCGTAGAGATTTAAGCTCTAAATCAAGGCAAAGTAACTTGTGAGGTTACCAAACGGCAGATATGACCAGAGGCTTGCTCTGACTCCAGAACGGTGACCAAAATTTTTTGGGAAAGCACCTTTGAGTGACTAAACTGGGGTGTATGGAAAATCAAGCAGAAATATAGGTTCTCAAGGGAACAAATGCATACTCATAACTTAATCATTTAATATAGAGAAAGAACCCTTTATAGACATGTAAATACTCGCATGCATCCATTATTTATAATTCAAAGCATAAGGAAAGAAAACACTTATCATAACCATAGAGTATGATGTGACTACTGAAAGGAGTGCTCATTTCCACCCAACCATAGGCTCAGTCACTCCCAATGGATTTATCACTGGCCACCCCCGAGCTTAAGCCACGATGCTTTGAGATTCAATATCTTACTTCCAACTCAATGGAAGTTAGGGACGAAGGTTACTCTCCTTCTCCCAATACAGAAATAGATAAGTACGAAGGTTACTCTCCTTCTCCTGGTTCAATCTCTATTTTTTGTGATAAAAACTCATTGTTCCTCTTTCATTCCTTCCTTGGACTCTAGAGTTTCTGCTCCCGTCTCTGCATTTTTCCCCTCGGGTCTTCCTCTTCCCACCACCCTTCATTTCTTTCATTCCTCGGCAAGATTGTCTGCGGCTCACATTCACAGTTTGTGGTCAGGTCTGGAAGCCTTACAGATGGGCGGTATGCCCCATCCCCTCATTAACTCTTGAGGAGTCCTTCCCACCTACCAGTCTGACTGTAATTCATTCCTGGGTCAGAGGGTTGTTCTTATCTAAGAAATTAATTCCAGCATGGTACTAGTTCGGTGGAGGTTAATGCAACCATTTTGGGTCCCCTCCACCACCTTTCATAGCATTCATGGTTTTCTCTTAGCACATCCCCTCTTTCACCAGTCATGTAGCACGTAACCATTTTCTATTAAAATAATAGAATTTACATTCATTGACCTTTTGTACCAAGGTCCATCAAATCAAACATTCACACTTTTAGGTTTTCCATAGTTCCTTGGCCAATATAGTTATATTTACAGACTGGGGGAAATAGGGTGTTACAATTCCCTCCCCCTTAAAGGAACATCATCCTCAATGTTCTATCTGTCAACATGACATGTATGTACAAGAGTAAACAAAATCAGATATGCCTGTCACATGGCATCCTCCATTTCCCACATAGCCTCATCTAGGCCAAAGTGTTTCCATTGGTGCAATGGTTCGGTTCCTAAGTGAGATTTTCTTCATGTCTAATATGCATTGGGGTTCTGGTAAAAATTCTCCCTCCCTCTCCACCTGGATCATAGACCAGTCAATTATATGATTAGCATCATGTACATATTTCTTCAATAATGAAACATGAAAAACATTATGTGCCTTTACAGTGGGAGGGAGTGCTAGCCTATAGGCTACAGGTCCCAATCTATCTAAGACTTCAAAGGGTCCATAATACCAAGGTGCCAATTTGACACAGGCTCCCATTCTCAAGGAACTCTTCCTGGGTCTAACTCTGAGATAGACATGGTCTCCGGTCTTGAACTCTCTGGGAGTTCTCTTTCTGTCGATGTAACTTTTCTGTCTATCCTGAGAAATATTCATATTTTGTCTTATCTTAACCACTTGTTGTTCCATTTCTTTCAGCATGTTAGGTCTGATTATAATTCTATCCATTGGGTTACTCCAATTGATTGGAATATTTCATTGTCTACCATAGAGGGCTTCAAAAGGGCTCATCTTCAAGGATTCCTGATAACTGTTTTTGTAGGCAAACTCTATCAATGGTAGGTAGTCTTCCCACTTATTAGGTTGATGCATCACATGCATCCTTAGCATGTCTTCTACTATTTGGTTCACTCTTTCTGTCTATCCATCAGTTTGAGGGTGATAAGCTGTGTTGAACAACAATTTTGTCTCAAAACTAGCCATTAGGGATTTCCAAAAGCTTGAAGTGAATTTGGTATCTCGGTCAGATACAATTTCCTTGGGCATGCCATGCAGTCTAAATATCTCCTTCATGAATATGTTGGCAATATCTATGGCCTTGCAAGTTGATTTGACAGAAACGAAATGAGCAAACTTACTCAGTTTGTCCACCACAACCATGATGGCATCATTTTTCTTGGTCGACTTTGGTAATCTGGTGATGAATTCCATGGAGATGGTTTCCCATTTCCATTTTGGGATCGGTAGGGGATGTAACAATCCTTCTAGATGTTGGTGTTCTACCTTAACTTGTTGGCATTCTAGGCACTTAGCTAAATAGTTAGCTATGTCTTTCTTCAATCCAAACCAATAGAATTGTTTCCTAGTGGTCGTGGTCATCTTATGATATCCTAGGTGACCAGTATATGGTCTCTTATGTAGTTCATCCAATATGAACCTCTTCAAGTCATCGCAATTTAGAATATACAATATGTTTATGTAAGTCAGCAGGCCTTCTTCGAGCATCTGGTAGCCTTCATATTTTATCCCTGTAGGCTCTTTCCTTAGGTATGAGGTCACAGTCTTGAAGAATGCATATGTTTCTTGTGCATTCCTAACTCTTTCCCTGACATCTGTTTCACATGTTCTTACCGCTGCTAGATGACTCATTTTTATACTTCTGCTAAGGGCATCGACCACCCTATTTTCCTTTCCTTTGATGTGTTTGATTTTGAAATCAAACTCACTAAGGATATCCATCCACCTAGCTTGCCTGGCATTGATTTTTGGTTGATCAAATAGGTGTCTCAATCCACAATGGTCTGTCATAAGCACAAATCTCCTACCCAGGAGGTAGTGCCTCTACACTTTTAAAGCATGTACTATGGGAGCCAACTCTAGGCCATGGGTCACATAATTGATATCATGCTCATTTAATTTCTTGGATGCATAGCAAATTACATGTCCCTCTTTCATAAGGACTCCTATGATTCCTTCCTTGCAGACATCTGTACACACGAGGAAATCATTATCTAGGTCTGCAATCTTTAGCATGGGTGCATGGGTCAGGAGGTATTTCAGTTCCTGAAATATTTCTTCACATTTTGATGTCCAAATGAATTTAATCCCCTTTTTCTGAAGGGTAGTGATTGGACAACCAATCTTGGAAAACCCTTTTATGAACCTTCTATAGTATCCTCCTAAGCCCATGAAGGATCTAATATCAAATACATCCTTCGGAGTAGGCCATTCCATAATAGATCTGATCTTGTCGGGGTCTAATTCCACCCCTTACTTAGATATGACATGGCCTAAGTAATGGACTTTATTCTGAAAGAAATCTCACTTGCTAAACTTAGCGTAGAGCTGATGCTCTCTTAGTACTTGAAGTATGAGTCTAATATGTTCTTCGTGCTCCTCCCTGTTCTTGGAGTAGATTAGGATATCATCAATGAAAACCAATACAAATTTGTCCAGGAATTTGTTGAGTACATTATTCATCAAGCACATAAAAGTGGTGGGGGCATTGGTTAACCCAAATGGCACCACCACGAATTCATAGTGAGCATACATTGTCCTGAAGGTTGTTTTGTGGATGTCTTCATCCTTAATCCGGACTTGGTGGTATCCATACCTTAAGTTGATCTTTGATAAAATGGAAGCACCTCCTAATTGGTCGAACAAGTCATCCATTCTCAATAAGGGGTACTTGTTCTTTATGGTTGTCTTATTGAATTGTCTGTAATATATGCATAGTTGGAGTGTGCCATCTTTCTTTTTCACAAACCAGACGGGTGCTTCCCACGGAGATACACTGGATCGGATGTAGCCTTTTTCCGTCATCTCCTTTAGTTGTATCTTGAGCTCAACCATCTCTGGCATTCTCATTATATATGGTGTTCTAGATGTTGGTACCGCTCCTGGTGTAAGTTCTATCGAGAATTCGATATCCCTTCTTGGAGGTAGACTTGGTACCTCTTCTGGGAACACGTGTTGGATCATGTTGTCATTGATGTCAATGGTTTGATTGATTGATGTCATTGATTGATGTCAAGTGATTGATTGATGCAAAATGATTGATTGATTGATGATTGATATATGTATTGTCCTTGATGAGAATGCATAGATGAAGATAGATCAATGAGTTGTCATTGATATGATGAACATGGATCAATGAGTTGTCATTGATACATGATGAAGATGGATCGATGTGGTTTCATTGGTATATGATGCATTGTTTTAAAAATGTATAGATGTCTCATTATTGTCTTATCATGATTGATAATGTGCACAAATGGATGAACTCCAAAGTGGTCCCTTTATGGTGAAAGCCCTCATGGAAATACGCTTTGCGGATTGAGTTATCCTAGAAGAATGGTTGGAGGACCCATGCTTGTATATGGAATAATGAGATGAAGATAAAGGAAACTATTGGTCAAACTATACTAGATGTATATTTCTTGTCATTCCATTTCCAGTGGTATGTAGAACGTCACATAACTCCTCATGGTTAGAGAGTTATGGCCATGAGAAGTTGAAGACCCCAAGTTTGGGTAATGGACCCAAGTTTGTTTGATGGGTAACGATATGATTTATGATATATTTTCAGACAATACTATTCTATATGTATAGTACATGTCATTCCATTTCTGGTGGTATGTGGAACGTCACATAACTCCTCACGGTTTGAGAGTTATGGCCTTACGAAGTTGGAGGACCCTCACATGTCATCTAGAAGCCCCAAAAGGTCAAAGTAGTCAAAGTGGTTTAAG
>ML807969.1:0-36018 GCA_009831015.1 Picea engelmannii
TGGGACTTGGATGAAGCTGGGGGGATTTCAACAGAAACTAAGGTCCCTTCTTCTTTAGTTATAGAAAATTTAAAAGAATGGGGACAAGGAGAACCTAAGAGAGGGAAATATTCCAAACTTTCAAGTCTAAACCACTTTACAATTTCAGGGGATGCAAAAAAATAAAAAATTTCAAAGTTTTCTTCTTTCAGCTCAGGAGAAAAAGTTGAATATTCTACAAGAAAATCTCATAATTCTGACTTTGCAAGAGTTTTAGCAATAGATAAATGAGAAACATGAGAAACAACAACTGGTGTATGGAAAGAAAGTCAGGTAGGTCTCCATAAGTACCTGAAAATTTAGAAGAGGAGGCTCCTTGCAAAGCTTTTCCCTTCTTTATGATTTTTTCTGGATCAGGTTCAAGTGCAGCCAGAGGTGATTGTGGATTAGACCTTGTGTGCCTACTCTTGGGAGCCATAACTGAACTTTGGAGTTGTCAGGTGTACTATGTAGTCTTTATGTTTACAGATTTCTGTACACCAACAAAATCAATAGTGTCTTTGTCATATAACCCAAGGAAATATCTTCAATTCGTTCCCCGACAATGGCGCCAAAAATGTTAGCACTAGAAGTCACACGTAGACTGTTGTAGATGTAAGCCTAATACCCATCAGAAAGTTACTTAGAATGTTTTAAAGAGTGTGGAAAATGAATGTAAAACTCAATTTAGGATGTCAATCACAAATCCTTCCATGAAATACACACCAACAAGCAAGGCTTTGAATAACTTCAAATCAAGGTTTAAGAAATATAAATGAGAAATGGAAGACTTAGCAAGAAAAGTGTAATGTGTGTATCAATTTACATAAGGTATTTCTAGAACACATATGAAATAAAGTTCATTTGAATAAGAACTTATTAATCTAAAGAGAAAAAACACTCCGATCAATTTGCATACAATAGCACAATAAATCATTTATTGCAATAAAGAAATGATAACATGATGAATCCTTCAATAGAGACTGATATCAAAGTGAGATAGAAAAAGATGATAGTAGGATAAAGACTGATTTCCACCATTAAAATTTTCTTGGATATGGTGCATACATCAAGAAAAGTCTGCTACAAATGAAGACTAAAGATCAAAGTTTTCTGTTCAACCATTCCAACCTCTTCTCCTATTACAATGCCTCTTCAATAACCAAAATCATTAAAAGAAATCTTTACAATTCACCGCTTAACTTCCTCGTAGGATTCCATGCCTAAGGGAAGCGTGGAAGCATGTGTACAACAAGAAAATACCAAACTGTTATTTTGAAGGAAGATGTTGGCAACGTATATAACAAGTCCTCAACAATTGATGACATGTCTTTATGCTTGCAACTCCTTGAGGCATGCAACCTTCTAAAGTGAAACTGATCCTCTAAATGTTGGTATGAGCTTCCCCTGACACCTGGCAATCTCCCTCACCTCCAAAATCTTCAAAAATCTGAGTTCGCAGCCTGTCCTAAAACACCAAGTTCGCAGCGCCAATGAGTGCATGTGCTACGAACTTTCCTGTAGCAGCCTGTTCCTATTGCAAAAAGATTCAGATATTTAAAACTTGTACCACTAGTAGTATAAATCTTCCAGATATGCTACAAATTTATTATCACCTGATATATCCTTGGAGAAGATACAAAAATATGCTAAGTTTAGCTCAAAATTCAAAACCATCACTTAATGTTGTAATTGAATACAAAACAATAAACCTTGACAAAAATGATGTTGATGTGGAGGATAATTTTGTATTCATCTTCTCGTTCTGTAACTTCTTCTGGTATCCACCTTAGCTAGCATATCTAAGTTCCTTTTTTCCACTTCTTCTCTGAAAGGCTGTAACTCTGCTTTTAATTTTCTGATTTCATCTTGGCAGGCTCTATTCTGCCTATATACATTCTTGAGTTGCCTGTGAAGGGGCAAAAACCTCTTAGCCAAGAACCTTGCTTTATCAATTGTTTTCTTATACATATCCAACATCTCCTTTAACTTTATCCTTGAATCCAAATCTTCCTTTTTAACTTGTCATTTTCAGCTCTTGCTTCCTTGAACTGCCTCCTGAGCCTTTTGAATGTAGGGTTACTTTCATGATGAGGAGTGTTGATGTCAATAACCTCTATGGGATGCTTAGAAGACTGAGATTTGTCTTTTTGCTGAGTTGAAGTCTCTGATGTACCATCCTTCATGGGAGCATACTATTTGGCTGCTGATCTAGTAAATGGTCTTCTAGGTTTGACTTTTTCTACAACCACTGGTGGGGAAAAGAAAAGATTTTTGCCTTTCAAGCTCCTTGATTTTCTCGAAGGAATCTCCATGGGAGTAGGTTCTACCATAGGTGAAACTTCTCTCACAGGAGGTTGTAAAGGACCTCCTTCTTCTGATTCATAAGTAGCCCGAAAAGACTTATCATTCCTAGTCACCTTCTTCTTAGTCACAGTCCTCTCAACAGGGGTAGGAGTTTGTCTTTTGGACTATGGTGTAGGAGCAATATCTAACCTAAAATGTGATGTAGTTAGGAAGGTTTACCAATCAGTGTTAGTCTTCTTTAACTCTTCCATTACTAACATCTGGATTAGACCAGAGTGAAAAACACTGATGTCTACCTGCTTGGACTTAGCCTAGACTCTGTCTGACATCTTTCCAATACTCCTGAAAAGATATAATGGGAGGTTCATGGATTCTTTCCCAGTGAAGTGTAAAGTAATACCATATTGAACCTTCCTTCACATGTGAAGTACCTTTGGATGACCTTGAGCATCTTATCAAAACATTCCAACATGTGACTTCTGGGTGCTCCTTTAGATAGGTTGTTTCCTTGATATTAAGGTTTAAGGAATTCTTTGGAGAAAGAAGAGTTTAATGACATGGATTTAAAGCACTTCTCACCACAGTCAAGTATCTATGTAGATACAAAGATAGAATGCTCAAACACTTCAAACTCCAACATCCCCACCTTAGTATTTGTCCCATTAAAATTAAGTGCAAACTCCTTGGCCACTTCAGGATGTCCTCTCTGCATCTTTTGACAAAAATTGAGACTACCCACCCTCTGGAAAGCTTCCTTGAACAATGGTTCAGAGTTGTTAAGTTGCATGTCACATGGTTCAGTTATCACAATCTCTCCCCCCTTGTGAGTCTTCCTTCCTTTCTCACTGTCCATAATTATTCTTTTGAAGCACTTTCTGTAGCCTCTTATGACAATTGTTATGTGAAATATAGAGTAAAATAAGGATTTTAGGGTTTGATAATAGAGCTGCTATACCTAGAGTTCACCTGTCTGAAAACTTATACACAAAAATGGTATGGAGTGGAGCAAATTTCAAATAAGAATGATAAGAGGGACAACATTTTAGCCTTAAGTAAAAGTGTAAACATGCAAAAGATGCAGCTATGTAAAAACCAAAGGGTTTGCAACACCAGTCTGTAGCGCAATTGAACTCGATTTTATGAAGGATTGAACATACTTTTCATGTCTAAGAGGGGACCTATACCACTAGTAAAAAGTTGGGCCTTAGACTGATTTCAAAATTGACAAGGGTTTAGTCAATCAAAAGATAGAGGATTCACAACGCCAGTCTGCATCGCACAATTTGTGGTGCAGGGTTAAAACAAACAGTTTGCAGCGCAAAATTATCAGTGGGAAATAAGACTTATTTGTAAAAGGGAACTGTAGGATGACCCTAAGATAATTTTTTTGACAAATGAGCAGGGTTTAGAGTACCATAACAGTGGGTTTGAGAGTTGGCAGTGCATGAGCATTTAACAATTTGACACGCCAACCATACATAACAACTTTACATCCTCAATCAACCTTTAAGCAACATGCAAATCGTCAAGGGGTACTTGGTATGTTTGAATTTAGGCTGGTGCTTTGTGAACCCGAGCTAGACTTAGAGGGAGGCATCCAATCTTGAACAATATTCTACAGCCAGTTCGCAGCGCCAGTCTGCAACTCCAATTTTCAAATTCCAGTAGCACGCTTCAAGGAAACTGTTAGAGTTTTTCCCTTGACATAATATTTGAAAATCATATTGAATGAAAGCGTTGAAGACAATGAAATATCCCCTGACACATTTCCACAGTGCAATGATAAAATATAAGTGCACGAGGTACTTCTTAGTACGTTGTGAACTTTTAGGTGAGTTGGTAGAAAATAGATCTGACCTCTAACTTGACCTCTAAACGGTTGGAAAATGACATAATGGAAACTTGTGTACACCTTTGAGACAATACATATCATGATGATGATGTTTTAGACCAAGAGTGTGACCCGTGTGGACCCTTATTCTTATGATAATGAATAATACCATGACACTAAGGCTCTAAACAAGACAAAACCAAAGTGTTTTGACCCCTACACATCCTATGTGCTAACAACCCGAAGTTCTGAGCATATGAACATGTGAAGCTATTGGGGGAGACAAGTTTATTTTTGAAGGTAGAATGGACTTATGTGTTAGCCAAATGCCAACAATCAAAGGCCCTGTGATTGAAGGCTCAAATAACAAGAAAACAAGGTAGGGAAGTGAACATGAACATGACCACATTGATTGGTAGTGACATTGTTGAGATGACATGTCCACATCATCCAATGCAAGTTTCCTTTCCACTTTCCTAGCGAGATGGGTGTAATAACAAAATACAACATGTTTGACGAGCTTGGTGGTACATTGTTGTGAATGGCTTCAATGTCTAGATAAGCAAAGCTTGCAACTACAACTCCACACCCAATCATTGGATTGAGAGGGTGGGCATGTCATAACTTCATATCTCCATGCATGTGGGGGAAATTGCAGTTGTCTTTAAACATAAACTGCCATCGATGCATCTCAACAACACATAGAAGATTCCAAGACAGATTAGATAATTATTGCATAATTACGTCATTCCATATAAGATAGTCAGTACGAGCATACTCATACCCACAAATTCGATGTCTTTGAATGCCTTCACCTATACCTATAAAGATCATTGCAATCCGCCACTTGAGACTTGGGATTTGGTGCAAAAAAATCCCATATCTGGCAACTTGGGATGATGAAGTTCAAATCAATGGATGATGAGGTGGATGGTGGAGGTTAGAGCAATGGATGATGGACAAATGCATCAGATGGTTGGGTACAATGTAATGTTGTTGATCTAGATGTTGGATTGAGTATTTACATTCGCAGGTTCAAACCCTATATATGTTTGTGAAACTGGAAATAGCTCACATCGCATGGATGGATTTTTTTAACCATATGATGTGCATAAAATTTTGAACAAAGGACAAATGCAGAAAAAAGAAAGCATATAGACATTAATCCCTTCATGTCCCTCTATGTAATCTGGAGGGACTTGAGGGATTCAATCATCTCACCTATCAAGTAAAGATAAATATTTACTTGGGTTTTTGTTATGCTTCCAAAATTTTAGTAAACGTAGATGTGCTTCAAGGTTTTTAATTGACTTCCTCTTATGTTGCAGTGCCCTGGAATGGCTTTGCTTATCATAATTATGACAATAAAATTTGTTGTTGTTACATCTAACAATGCGTCCATTGCAAAGAAGGGTGTGAAGTTACAATTTCAATAGCGCGTTGGTCCCATGAACGTCTTTGTCACATGATACATAGAGAGGTAGCATTGACTCTACAATACACTATTGACCAAAATTTACTACAAATTTCATGCATTGCTCCATTTTTAACTCTAAACCTCAAATTATTATAAGTTCAACCTTTAATACCATCCACACACCTCAAATTATTCTAACTATAACCCCTAAATACCATTCATATTTGTAGATGTTGAAAAGCTTGGTATAAGATATGACTAAAATTATCCAAACCCAACAACACAATAGGTGGATTATAATATTCATGTGCTTTTCCTAACCTATAAAACCTTGTTAGATTTAAATATTTATCGACCAAAGATCATAAGGGCATGTCAAGTTTGTTGTTAAAATAAATTTCTCCAATGACAATAAAGAAGTAGTATGCCATATAGGTGTCACAATCATAAACATTACATTATTAGTCCCTGCCTTCAACAGGGTACTATAATATTCAATTAATCTTTGACCTCCTATTAGTTAGTCTTTTGACTTCTAATATTCGTTCAATTCGAAAGTATAACATAGGAAAACCTTAATATTACATATTATCTCATTTTTTTTTTAATAAAAACAAGGGGATAATATATTAATAAAAAAGGGCGGTTGAAGCACACAAAAAAGGTACAAAGAGAAGCAAAAAATCCCATAGGCAAGTATTTCATCTTAAAAATCTCTACTCCTAACCTTACCATCCATTTTTTAGTTTGAAATTTGCTTACAATCCTTACATTCCAAAAATTGCAGGTACCTATTCAATAGAAGAGGCCTAAAATACATATATATTTGAAAAACATTTAGATACATGGCTAAGGATTGTTGGGAGGATCTGGTTCCATTTCTGTATCCATTGTTGGCATGTTCAAATCAAACAGAGGTTGATCATAACTGTTGGTGATGATACACTATTGGAGGTTAAGTCAACAAGATCCCGGGGAGTTGGTGCCACTTGGAGTTTAAAAATTTCTACCTGTGTCTTGATAACATCAACCTCATCATGATGTTGGTGCATCATTGTCCTGTGTTGAATAAGGATGTCCAGAATGTCTGAGACTCAGGATGAAAAATTGTGGTAGGTAATTTGAAGTTGTTGAATTTCCTGCTCCAGGGAATCTTAGTGGACCTCCCGAACTCAAGCCTATCTCTGGTAGCGAGGCATTAGACTAGGGCGAGGGTGTTTTTAGAGCATGCTAAGGATGAGGGAATCAAGGCCACACTCTGTAGACCTTATAACACGATGAAGAACCGATTCCCAAATGTGACTCCAAATGTTATCCAATTGCTCAGGGATTCCCCAAATTACACCAATTTCCTTATGCCTTTTACCTAACTATAGGCTGTAGGGCTTTTTGATTCTGGATTCTATTTGTAGCTGCAAATCTAATATTCCTTCTATGAGGAATTTCTTGGCTTTACTGGGATGAGGATGAGATCTTGAAAGAGCCTTACCACCTTTTGTTTTCACCACCCTCAATGTGAATGATGCCTTGGCACAATGAACTTGGAGTCTCACTTTTTTTCTCACCTATAGGATTAATTTACTCTTGCACCTACAATTTGAGACTTCACACAACCCATATCTGCTATGCCTTCTCACGATGGCGCTTAGACGAGGTGGATGTCCTGGACCTGGAGCAAATCTTGAATCCATCACTTCAGATATTGTCCATGCCATAATTCAATTGTACTTCGATAGAATTTTCCCACCTTTCTCATGTGCAGACTGGACTGGGGCTTTAAGAGAGTATGTCTAAGTTTGTGAGGGATATGAGACATAGAAGGCCCCAATTGAGTTGGCATCTTATTTGTTGCGTGGGTTTGACACCTAGTTGTTATGCATTGATCTTGAACGATCCTTCATTAATTATGGAATGGGATGACGTGATAGCCTCCCATTGATTCAAATTGACCCTTTTGGGTTGGTGACAGCCAGGCTGGCTTGGAAGTCAACCAATTTGTTGTTCTTCCTCATGATGTAGTAGAAGGATACTTGTGGAACTCTATATAGTAGATGTCTTTTTTTTATGATGCTGCAAAGTTGAGAGTCTCTTAAGAGAGTTCCTTTGATCATGCAGTGTATGGTGTTCAAAGAATCATCAATGATGATAACGTGTTGGAAATGGATCTCTTTGGTTAGTTGTACTCCTTTAAGAAGAGTGTATTCTTCTGCTTGATTATTGGTGGTGGAACCCAGACTGTATGCATACCCGATTTCAGTTCCCCCCTTAGAATCAATAATGGCCCCTCTCACACTTACCGCCCTGAGGTTTCCTTTGGAAGCACCGTCAAAAAATAATAAATGAGAATTATAAGACAAAGTCCATTTCCGAAATGCAGAGGAATTTATATGAAGCTGCAAGGACGATTTGAGCTGGGAGTGGGAGTGAGTGTGATAATTCAAGTGGAATTTTTTTTAACCACCTTTGCTCAAGAATATCTAAACTCTAAGGGGATTTTTTTTTTCAGTCGACGAGAGTTGAGATATTTTGAGAGTTGGCCTTTGATTGTCGCAAATATTTTGCTTGCCCAAACGTCTTCATCCCTGAACACAATCCTGTTTCTGGCTAACCAAATTTGCCAGCAGATGAACTTTGGAAAATCCACCCATAATCGTTTGAAGATTGGCTTATGTCGGAAGATCCCTCATCTTGCCTCTCCCAATTTACCAAAAGAGATTTTATGGAGTTAGAAAATTGGATCTTGAAAGAGATTTTATGGAGTAGGGCCTTCCATATGTCTTTGGTGATTTGGCATTATGTAAACAAGTGGTTGATTGTTTCGTTGCTTCGTTTGCATAAAACACACCTAGATGGGCCTTCGATCCCCATTTGCACAAATTTTCACTGGTCAAGATTTTACCATGTGGTAGTGTCCAACAATTTTTTTTATCTTGGGGGGAGCATCTTGATTCCAAATGTTATTCCACATGGGGGATTTGGACGGAAGATCGAATTGCATCCAAAATAATTCACAACCTTTGCAAACTGAATAGACCTTATCTCCCTAGCTCATAACAGGATCCTTTAGGTGACTCTGTGACGTGCCTTGCAACAATAATAGCAAATGTGTATCCTGGTCCTGGAGAGAAATTGGATAGCATCCCAAATTCCACCCCGTCCAAAGTCCTGTCGGGCTCCAGTTTGATATGTTGAATAAGGTGTGCTTCTGTTGATTTTCGAGCCATTCCTTATGTTGTTGTAGGGATCCATCCTGGGATAAAGGGGCTCTATTCAAAACATTATCCTCCCAAATGTTGATGTTTTTTCCATTCCCTAGAATTCATGTGAGTTTACTTTGAAGACGAGGCAAGTATCCTTGAAGTAGCTTCCAAATGGGAGATCCAAAAGGAAAACGAGGTTGTTGTTCAATTGCTCTAATTTGATCCTTCTGAAAGTATTTATGAACAAGAGCTTTCTTCCACCTGTCAAAATCTCCAACTATCATTCTTCACAACATTTTTGTGCTCAAGGCCAAGTTTTCTAGGATTGGGTCCTTTACTTCTAGAACGCCATGGGATTTGGGGGCCCTAACCACTGCCAACTTACCAAATGAAATCTTTTATTATTAGATTTTCCCACTTCCCAAAGGAATTTTCTAATTTGTTGCGCTATTTCTCTTTTGACACTCATTAGAACTAGCATTGAGGAATATTGAAAGATTGGGAGAGTCAATAGTATTGCTTTAGCCATAATTAGTCTGCATGTTGGATTCAACCATTGTGGCCCCCATATTGTGAATTTCTCTTTGATATTAGAGGTTATTATAGTCCAGTTAGTTGCAAAGAGTGAGTTTAGACATATATGAATTCCTAAATACTTGAAGGATCTCCATTTCATTACCAAAGGAATTTGGAGAATCCTTGCAATGAGAGAAAGAGAGTAAACATCTATGTTCCAGACATAAAGATAACATTTGTTAGAGTTTACAAGCCCACCTGAGACATAGAGGAATTGATCCAAGATTAATTCGAATTGTCCTGCTATGATTGAGGATGCTCCCCTAAGAAACAATATATCATTCGTGAACTGAGAGTGGTTTATTATTTTAACTCCATAGGCTGTTTTGACACCTGGTATGCTCCCAACCATTCTTTCATGCTCTAATATTCAACCCAATACTTCCACCATGAGATTGTAGAGGAGGGGAGATAAGGGGCAGCCTTGTCGGAGCCCTCTTGAAGCCTTAAAGAATCCTGTAGGGCGTCCGTTTAACAATGGTGCAATCCAGGGTTGCTGATGCACACTTCAATCCAGTGGATGAAGGAAGGGTGAAACCCAAATTTTACCAGGACTGCAAGAAGGAAACTATGGTGGTCTCAGTCAAATGCATTCACGATGTCTATCTTGATTTCCATTCCCCTATCTCCTCTAATCTTGCTAGAATATATCACCTCTTGTACAAAAACAATGTTATCTGAAATTTGTCTTTTTGCCACAAAGCCTCCTTGACAGGGCGAGATCAGCTTGGGTAAAATCCTCTGCACCTTGGTTTCAATAATATTGGAAATGATATTATAAGAGACATTGCATAGTGATATAGGTCTGAACCTTGAGAAGGTTACAATGTTACGTTCTTTGGGAATTAAACCTAAAAAGGTTGAATTTATTGCTCCTCCCATTCTGAATGTCTTTTGAACGTATTGAATCATTCTTACCAGATCAAATTTAATGATTTTCCAACATTTTTTATAAAAGTGAGTAGAGAAACCATCAAGACCTCGGGCCTTGTCCGATTCAAACTACACTATTGTTGCTAGGATTTCCTCCTTGGTGACCTTCCGTGTTAACTCAACATTATCCCTTTCCTGTACTAGTTCTAGAATGTATGAGAGGGCATGATCTCTAAGATGGATTTCCACTACTCTAGTCTCTGAGTATAAATAATCATAGTGAGAAGAGGTCGCTTTCTTAATTTCTTTGAAGGAGGTAAGAGTGGAATGATGTTCCAGTTGGATTTCCTCCATAGTATTTTTTCCCTTCCTCACCTTACACCTTACACTGCTTATGAAAGAATGAGGTGTTCATGTCTATTTACTGAAGCCATAGACAATGGGATTTAAATCTCCATGTTTCCTTTTCTTTTCTCAGTGTTGCTTGTACATTGTCTCATTCTCATGCTAGGGCTAGTTGAGTCCTGCCCACAGAGATTCAAAAGAGTATTCATCTCCATCATAGACCGGATTGGCATCCAAGTCTAATCCAAGTACATATCACAAGATTCTTTCCTACAACTTTGAATATTAGGGGAGTCTCTCTCTACTTATGGTGCCCGAGGGCACTTAGTGAGGTCATAAACACTCTCTAGATGACATCGTCAAACAATGTAGTAGTATGTTATTAGTCAAGATATGCAACAACAAAGCTTCATTCCTCCTCTTTCTCTACCTTCTCATCTCATCTTACAAACCTCTAATACATATTTGTTTCTTGCACTCTTCTTATCTTTTAGATGTTTTACTTATTTATTTCCTTTTTTTATGCTTTAGAAATATCTTAATGTACTTCTAATATCAACAATTGTACTTCCTAGTTACGTTGCCATATACTTTTATTTGACTGGAATTAATAAAATGATAGATCATCTTATCTTATATTTATTATGCCAAAGGAATTTTTTTAAGGGGAGGTTCCTCGCCTAACTTTCATTGTTTGTCGAGGGCCTATGGAAGGATGCCATAGGTGGTTAGAATCACCCATAAAATATTTTCCTATTGTTGTGTTCTACTTGTTCAACAACCACTTGTCCCTCTCCACAAATAGTTCTTGACCTTCCTCCATCACCCTACGACATTGCCTTTGCACCACCACCCTTATCCTTCCTCTATTCATTGTCCTGATTTTGATTGATGTCCAATTCAAGCTCATATATTAGATAAATCAACTCCTATCTCCCATGGATGATGTCATTTTACCCAATAGGCCACCACGATAAGGTTGATAGATCAAATCTTTGCACTGCAAAATAAATCGAACAGGGAAAATAGCTATGTGGATTGAGGAAAGGTTGCATGCAGGTGTGAATGAAATCCTCGATTGAAATTGAGCTATGTACACTCTATGAGATTCGACTAGAAGAAGGGAGGGTCAATTCAAGTTTATTCCCATATATTCCTTCCTTCCTTTTCATTTGTTATCTTGTATAATTGTCCAATATTGGGGTATCGAATGATATTTTGAAGAGAAAAGAGGTAGAGAAAGCTCCCAACATTTTCTCGTAGGTATTCTTAAGAAGCCTATACATCTATTTATCTATTTAAATGGATTAACACAATCTAGGCTTTTGGGAGAAACATTCTATCATATTTATCAAGTGCAGGAACTGGGATTTTCTCAAATACCAACAGTTCCTTGCTAGAGCTTAGTGATAGTCTTTTCCTTCATAATTCACCTCTGTTGAAGCCATCACATGATGTGTAATACCCCTAGGCCGAACCCCAATTGTAAATGTAAATGAAAATGTACTTAAGCTGGTGAGATGTTTGATATCATTTTGCATGCACCTTTCATGGTATAGTGCACACATGTACTGCGAACTAAAATGATGAAGTGTGCACATTACAGGATACCGCACACATCAAACTTAAGTGCACTCAATTTTGAGTCCAGGAGGCTAGGAGGCTTATGTGTTGAATTAGGCCAGAGAGCCTATATGCTAAAGGGCAGTGAGCCTATTTTTGTATATATCTTATCATTAATATAATACATCGTTGCATGTAGACCGGTCATGATAAAAGAGTATGGGGGACTAAACTCCACTAGTTAGGGAAAGGGGGGCTAAAATTTAAGGATAAGGGGCTAAGCTAGGGAGCTTAAGCCAAAAAGGAATATTATATTAATATTCCTTAAATATAAAGTATGGATAATTGTTTTATCCTAAGTTCTAAGGATGGGGACAAGTGGGCCAAAGTAGCTCCCAACATGACAAGTGTCAAGTTGGGAACATGCATACATATAGTTTGGACTTAGTTCATTTTCCCATCATTCCATCATCATTCACTCACTCATTCAACTATCCTTCGTACCTTTTTGTTACTATCACTATACCTGTACTCGTACCCATACCCATACCAGTACCTGTACATGTACCTGGTTAGCTTAGGAGCTGGACTGAAGAAGCAGGTTGTCAAGCCCGTGGGAGATTGAAGAGGTGGGTTGTCAGGCCTGTGAGCAAATCTCTCTAGGTGAGAGAATTGTTGGGAATTGATTCCCGAAGGTGCTAAACTGCAGCTAAAGGGTTCTGAGACTTCCTGTCTGGCCCATTGCTGAAGCTCGAGAAGGAAGTGGGGCAGCCGAAGGAATGCTGAGTAGAGAAGGGGCACACTTCTTGGGGTGGGAAAGACATGCGGGGAATGAGGGACTGTAGGTTGTTAGTTTGAGTTGGCACATGTGACAGAGTTTTTCATGTTGTCTGAAATACATCAGCCTGGTTAGGAATCCCTTTACCCGGGTGGAGTTTAGTCCTAGCTCGGGGGTGACCCATTGCTGAGAGTGATGAGCAGCATGGTCTAAGGCTAGGGGGTTCGTGGAAGGTCTGCACACAGTTGGTGATATTTTTACCAAGATAAGTGTCAATTGTGTGTTAAATTACATGTTGCATTATTATTTATGTGTTTATTTTTCTGGGTTTTTCTTGTGTGTGTTGCATGTGTATTTTTGATATTATTTTGGATGAATCTGTGCAATTGCAGATTGTATTTTTCCGTTTTAAGTTTTACATATAAAGTTCTGCAAGAGTTTTTGTGTGTATATGTTTTAATTTTGTATATAGTTCGAGATTTTTTATGTGGCATAGCCCAGTTGGATGCTGGGGATGTTACAATATGGTATCAGAGCTCTAGTTTTCAACACTGAGCCTAGTTTGGTCGAGCAAGTTGAGTTGAAGTGAAATTTCACAAAGAATTGATTTTGAAGTGGCCAAATTTCAATTTATAGAGTGTGCATGGTAAAAATTAGAAACAATTGCATGGAATTGGGCAAAAGCCCCAATTTATGTTGTTAAATTCATGGGAAAATTGAGAAATTTGGCCAAGTAGTGAGATATTCTTAATTTAATATATGTCTAGCAAATTCATACCTAGAATTTTTCGAATTTGAAGTTAGAGGGAAGTCATGATAGATGGAGCGAGATTAGTTGATTAAAATTCTCAATTTGTGAATTGAGTTTGGGAAAAATTCATTCTAGAAATGTCAACCAACAACAATTTGTTGTTGCAGAGGTTGAATTGGTGTTATCAGGGTGAAATTGAACAAATTTCATAGTTGCATAATATCTACGGTGAAAATTGGGATGGTGTACAACAACTTAAAACCATTGAATTTATGCAACATTTTATACTGCTTGAAAGCCATCTTTTTGCAACGCATTTTTGAGTCCCTAAACAACGTTTTTAGCTACTCAAAAACCCTGAGAACGGAGTATACCAAGGTAGAATTTGTCTCTATATCTCAAATGAGGGATCCCATAAAGAGATTTCTAATGGTGCAAAACGTTCGTCAAACAGAGCTTTTATGAGGAAGTTACAAGACAAATAGTGGAGGGTAAATTTTAAGACCCAACTAACTTCGAAGGGCCATAACTTTCTGCTTTGGAACCAGATTGAGGCACAAGAGCAGTCTATGGAAATATATTGAACCATAGAAAATAGTCCTAGAGCTGAATTAAAATTATGGGCATGTTAAAAATGTTTAAGATGGCAAAGAAGGTACTTGTAGCATTCCAGACCAAAAACACTAATTGACTTAGAACTTCAAGAGGCTGTAGCTAGCATCCTAGAACCCAAAAAGAGGTGAAACTTGACAGACTGTCCTAAATATGTATATTAAGAAACCCAATTGAGCTCCTACTAAAACTCCAATGGAGTAGGTGCAAAAATGCATAATTATAGTGCATAATTGCACCAAGTTGAAGAGTGAACAGAAAAATTAATGGACAATTTTCAAATAACCATAACTTTCTGATCAAGACTCAGAATTGAGAATGGAAGCAGGCGTTGGAAAGGTATTGGAAAATAGAATATAACTAATTGATTTGGGCATTCAATTTTCAGGAAATTAGAAGAAAGAATTCTGATGCATTATTGAACTAGAATGGTTCATATTTTCATGAAATTGTTGAAACGATTAACTTGACAAAGTTTTGTTGGTTGCACATTTTGTAGAGTTAACAACAACTAGATCATACCAGAATAAACACAAAGTGTAGAGGAATGGAAGATGCACAGGGGGATTACGACTAGGAAGATGAGATCATAGGGATGGATGTCCATATGAGCACTGAGGGAACAAACTCCAATGGACATGGAGAAGGAAGCGATGAAAACATAAATATGGTAGAGACCATTAAAAATTTGCAAAAGGATGTCCAAAGCCATAAAGATGATAATGAAAGGCTTATGAAAGCCAAAGAGAAGCATGAGGACTTCAACATGAAGTTGATGCAGAGCTTGAACCAAATAGAAAAGAAATTGGATAAGGAGAGTGGCTCAAGCAAATTAGGAAGTCACAAGTCTCCTGATGAGAAAAGAAGAACAATACGTGTTAGCAGACATCACCATCACTCCTTGAGGCAATCCAATAAGAGACCACACAACAAATCAAGTCCATCCCCTGTCAGTAAGCATAAGAGGTCTAGGGTGGATGAGCTACGAGGAGAAATGAACAAAATCAAACCTCCTACATTTGATGGTGAGCACAAGAAGGATGAAGAGGCAAAGACATGGTTACTGGGAATGAGAAAGTATTTTTAATTGCATAATTATTCTTCTCATGCAGAAGGAATAATTTCCATCTATCAACTCAAGGGAAATGCATTCATGTGGTGGGATCAGCTTGTGCAGGTGCATCACATTAAAGAGAAAAATGTTACTTGGAAGGAATTCAAGAAGTATTTTGAAAAGAAATATTTGACTAAGAGATACTATGACAAGAAAATGAAAGATTTCTTTGAACTCAAACTTGGGAGTATGACCATAGATGAATATGAAAGAAGGTTTTTAGAACTACTGAAGTATTTTCTTTCATCAAGGATGAGGCAGTTAAGATTCAAAGGTATTTGACTGGATTTCCATCATTCATCAGTGACAAAATACAATATGATGATCCCGAAACATTGGAGGAGACCATAAGGTGAGCTAAATTCCTATATGATCAAGAAAAAAAAAGGCCAACTTTCCAAAAATCTTGGGAAGACAAAAAGAAATTCAATATGGATTAGAGGAAGAAGGGAACTAAGCCACCATTCTTCAAAAATAATTCTCAGGGACAACCAACTTCTAGAGAACCCTGAATGATTGAGACAGGGGGGCAAAGGCCAAGGAAACCACCTATTCAATGTTGGGGTTGTAAAGGAGATCATATGTTTAGAGATTGTCCTCATAGAGGTGAAAAAGTGAGAAGTGTTCATAATGTACAACAAGTTGAAATAGTGGAAGACATGCGCAGAAATGTACCAAGGATCTACGCAGCCCTAGACAACAAGCAAGTAGAATATCAATCACATATGATTGAAGTGGAAGGTATGATAAAAAACCAAACCATTGCTATTTTAATTGATTCAGGAGATAGTCATAGTTATATAGATCCTAATATGGTGGAAATTTTGCATTTGCCAAGAAGCAAGCATGGAAAATCTTGGTTGGTGCAGCTGGTTACTGGAGCCAAAATAAAATTTAATGAGATGGTTAAGGCATGTCCTATGGACATGAATGGACTGAACACCAGGATAGATTTGAACATCTTGAATTTAGGTTTATATGACTGTCTAATTGGGATGGATTGGTTGGACAAACATCATGATATCCTAGACTGTCATAACAAGGCATTTACTTGCTTGGATGAGGAAGGGAACCTAAGGAAAATGCAGGGAATTCCCAGGGTAGTAACCATCAGAGAAATTTCAGCGTTGCAACTGAAAAAATGTTATAGAAAAGGGTGTCAAATATTTGCAGCTCATATGGAAGAAACACCTAAACATAGGGTGTCAAATATTGAAGATTATGCATTCCTAAAAGAGTTTGAAGATGTGTTTAAGGAAATACCAGGATTACCCCTAAAAGAGACATTGATTTCTCCATAAATCTGATGCCTGGAGCAACTCCAGTATCCAAGACCCCTTACAGGATGAGTACACCAGAATTGAAGGAGTTGCAAATGCAACTTGAAGAGCTCCTGAAGAAGTGGTATATACACCCAAGTGTGTCACCTTGGGGTGCCCTAGTATTATTTGTGAAGAAAAAGGATGGAACATTGAGACTTTGCATTGACTTTAGGCAGTTGAACAAAGTAACTGTGAAGAATAAGTATCCTTTTCCAAGGATCGATGACCTCTTTGATCAGTTGAAAGATGGAAAAATATTCTCCAATATTGATCTCAGATCAGGTTATTACCAAGTAAGAATTAAAAAAGAAGATATCAACAAGACTGCTTTTAGAACAAGGTATGGTCATTATGAGTTCACAGTGGTGCCATTTGGGTTATCAAATGCATCAACTGTCTTCATGTGTTTAATGAATGGTATTTTTAGAGAATACTTAGATAAGTTTGTCATTGTATTTTTATATGACATTCTTATATATTCTAAGTCAAAGGAAGAGCATGAACAACACTTGAGGATGGTATTACAAGTATTAAGGGAGCATCAATTATACGCCAAATTGAGCAAGTGCTCATTTTATCAGAAGCAAATTCATTATTTGGGGCATATCATTCCAGAGGAAGGGATAACATTGGATCTTGAGAGGATAGAAGCCATTAGAGTATGGTCAGTGCCAAATAATGTGACATAGGTTAGATCATTCATGGGCCTTGCAGGCTACTATAGGAGATTTATTGAAGGATTCTCAAAGATTGCACACCCAATTACTTCCTTGCAAAAGAAGGGTGTGAAGTTTCAGTGGACATTGGATTGTGAAAAGAGTTTCCAACACTTGAAGCAGTTATTAACAAGTGCTCCAATACTAAGGATTCCAGATCCAAATGAAGACTTCATTGTATGCACAGATGCATGTAAAGAAGGACTTGGTGGAGTCCTCAGTCAAAATGGGTTTGTTGTATGTTATGAATCAAGGAAGTTGAAGGAGCATGAAAGACACTATGCCACTCATGATTTAGAGTTGGCAGTCGTAGTGCATGCCTTGAGGAAGTGGAGGCACTACCTCATGGGGAAAAGGTTTGAGCTAAGGACATACCATAATGGTCTGAAATATTTATTTGATCAGCCAACTCTAAATGCTAGACAAAGCAGGGGGTTAAAATTTCTCAGTGAACATGACTTTAATATAAAGCATATCAAAGGGAAAGAGAACAAGTGGCTGATACACTTAGCAGAAGGGTGCATGAGTTGCATGTTACATCCATTAGCATGTACCAATCATATTTGAAAGACAAAATTTTGGAGGCTGGAAAATCAGATTTGCAATACAAGGAATTAGTGGCAAAATTACAACAAGGTATTTTGCAGCAGAAAATTTAAGACTATAAGCTAGAAAATGATGAAATTCTCATGTACAGGGGAATAATTTATGTACCAAATTCCCAAGATTTGAAAATTCTGATATTGAGAGAAATGCATAATGTACCTTATGCTAGGCACCCAGGTTATCGAAAAACTATTGCAGCTGTCAAGAGACAATATTATTGGCCAGGAATGAAGAAAGAAGTTGTTGATTTTAATGCTAAATGTTTGGAATGTAAAAAGGTAAGGGATCAACATAGACACCCAGTTGGTTTGCTACAAACATTACCCATTCCTAAGGGGAAATGGGAAGTTGTAACAATGGATTTCACCACCAAACTACCTAGAACAAACAAGCATCATGATTCTATTATGGTAGTGGTGGATAAGCTTACTAAAGCTAACCATTTTAATCCAGTAAAGCTCACTCACAAGGCAGCCAACATTGTTGATGTTTATATGAGAGAAATTGCTCGATTACATGGTATACCCAAGACAATTGTGTCTGACAGAGATCCAAAATTTACATCAAATTTTTGGAAAGGATTATTTAAGGGATTTGGAACAAATTTGAATTTTAGTACAACTTACCATCCAAAATCAGATGGACAAACAAAGAGGGTGAATCAAGTGATTAAGGATATGTTGAGGGTGTATGTGATGGATAAACCATCAAAATGGGAAGACTACCTACACTTAGTAGAGTTTTCTTATAACAATGGGTACCAAGCATCTCTAAAGATGAGCCCATTTGAGGCACTTTATGGTAGAAGGTGCAACACACCGGTAAGTTGGGACAACCCAGCAGATAGAGCAGTGGTTGGGTCAGCTTTACTCAGGGAAATGGAAGAGAAAATGTTGAAAATAAAATAGAATTTAAAGGCTGCCCAAGAAAGGCAGAAAAACTATGCTAATAAGGGAAGAACTCATAGGGAATTTAAAGTGGGGGACCATGTATTCTTGAAAGTGAAGGCCAACATAAGTTCCCTGAAATTGAGAAATTGTTCAAAGTTGGCAACTCACTATTGTGGGTCGTTTGAAATCCTAGAGAGGATTGGGCCTATAGCATACATGCTTGTCTTGCCTACATCAATGACCATTCATAATGTATTTCATGTATCATTGCTTAAGAAATATATACCTGATGTTAATCATGTTATTGATTGGAATGTGATTTAGGTGGAGCAATAAGGCGCTTTCCAAGTGCATCCGGTACGCATTCTGGACTGGAAAATCAAACAACTATGGAATTGAGCCATAGAACTTGTAAAGGTCCAATGGACCTGGTACGGTCCTAAGGACACAACTTGGGAGCATGAAGATGCTATGCGGGCATAATACAAACATCTTTTTGAGGATTTTTGAAATTTTGGTTGTATATGTGTATATATTGCACTAAGGACAATGCATAAATAAGGGGAGGGGAATGTAATATCCCTAGGCCGAATCCCAATTGTAAATGTAAATGCAAATGTACTTAAGATGGTGAGTTGTTTGCTATAATTTTGCATGCACCTTTCATGGTATAGTGCGCACATGTACTGCGCACTAAAATGATGAAGTGTGCACATTCCAAGATACCGTGAGCAACAAACTTAAGTGCACAGGATTTTGAGGCCAAGTAGCCTTTTTTTATATGTTGTGTTGTATAGGCTAGTGAGCCAATTATTATAAGCTAGGAGGCTTATGTGTTGAATTAGGTTGGAGATCCTAGATGCTAATGGCTAGTGAGACTATTTTTGTATATGTCTTATCATTAATATAATACATCGTTGCGTGTAGACCAACCATGATAAAAGAGTATGGGGGACTAAACTCCACTACTTAGGGAAAGGGAGGGCTAAAAGTTAAGGATAAGGGGCTAAGCTAGGGAGCTTAAGCCAAAAAAGAATATTATATTAATATTCCTTAAAGTATAAAGTATGGATAATTATTTTATCCTAATTTCTAAGGATGGGGACAAGTGAACCAAAGTAGATCCCAAGATGACAAGTGTCAAGTTGGGAACATGCATACATATAGTTTGGACTTAGTTCAGTTTCCCATCATTCCATCATCATTCACTCACTCATTCAACTGTCCTCCGTACCTTTTTGTTACTATCACTATACTTGTTCCCGTACCCATACCCATACCCGTTCCTGTACCTGTACGTGGTTAGCTTAGGAGCTGGACTAAAGAAGTGGGTTATTATGCCCATGGGAGATTGAAGAGGCAGGTTGTCAGGCCTGTGAGAAAATCTCTCTAGGTGAGAGAATTGCTGGGAATTGATTCTCGAAGGTGCTAAACTGCAGCTACACAACTCTGAGACTTCCTTTCTGGCTTGTTGCTGAAGTGTGGAAAGGAAGTGAGGTAGCCGAAGGACTGTTGAGCAGAGAAGGGGAACACTTCCTGGGGTGGGACATGCATGTGGGGAATGAGGAACTGTAGGTTGTTAGTTTGAGTTGGCACCCGTGACAAAGTTTTTCCTTTTGTATGAGATACATCAGCCTAGTTAGGAATCCCTTTACGTGAGTGGAGTTTAGTCCTAGCTCGGGGGTGACCCACTGCTGACAGTGATGAGCAGCGTGGTCTAAGGCTGGGAGGTTCATGGAAGGTATGCATGATGTTGGTGATATTTTTACCAAGATAAGTGTCAATTGTGTGTCAAATTACATGCTGCATTATTATTTATGCGTTTATTTTTATGGGTTTTTCATGTGTGTGTTGCATGTGTATTTTTGTTATTATTCTAGATGATACTGTGCAATTGCAGAATGTATTTGTTTATTTTAAGTTATATATATAAAGTTCCGCAAGAGTTTTTGTGTGTATATGTTTTAATTTTGTATACAATTCAATTTTTTTTATGTGGCACAACCCAGTTGGATGTCGGAGATGTTACATGATGCACCTTCCAGCCCTTGGAAATGCATCAAATGCAATGGATTTTTCTCATGAATAAATCACTAATAGTCCCTCTGAGGGATCCAACATAAACTCATACTTTTCTAGTCTTAGGGCTAGTTAAGAATTCATAGACCTTATGATGCGGGTTGTATGTACAAGGATCGATTCCTTGATAGTAACTATACACTTTAATGTGTGTTGTAGGTATACCATCTTTAGCCACCTAATTTTAGCTAAAATCCACTTTATTAGCCCGAATGTGTTCTTTGCTTGAGTTTGGCTAACTGATTCCACTTCTAACTCTGCAAAATAACACTCCTCTACATACACTTGTTGGTTTCCTTCACTAAAGGAGTGAGTACTCACACCTTACCTTTAGGAAAGGAGTGAGTGCCTTCATAAGTGAGTAAAAAAATACAAAATCATGAAAATTACGTGCTCCCGTGTGGAGTTTACGTGAAAATTAGTTTCATAAATTCCCGATTCGCATGAGAAATGGTCTTAACCATCATGAAATGGTATAAATAAGACCTAAAAGGAGGGGAATTTACACACAAGCCCTGTGATATCAGAGTTATCATCTGATCCCAATTAGTCAAAGAAATTTCCCCATGTTTTTTGTGACTAGAATCTCCCTAAGTATTTCAATTCTGAATATTTTCCATCTCCTACTTTCTTAGATAGAGATCTAAGACATCCTTGTCTTTTCATTCTCTGAGCAGAGTGTAACACTGGAGGTCAAGCAGTCTTGAACGAATTTGGGCAGAAGGAATCCAAACAACAATTACAGGTGGTGGTAGCAACGAAAGTCAGGTATACTACAATTGTACTACTTCTTTTATTTATTAAATGGAGATATTTCTTCTACCCCCCTAGATAATGTTTACTTTCACTCATATGATTAATATTTAGTTTCTAGTGTTGGTACCGACTCTCTTGACTGTGGTTGGTTAGTTAGTTATTGCATAATTTAGTTATATTTTCCATATTGGTTTGAGGAAGGTCTTGTTTCATGTTTCCAGGATGCAGATCCTGTTGAAGGAGAAAGAGGATTAGAGTGAGGATTTCTCAACCATATCATCTCCAACTGTTTGGTCATTAAGTAAGTCCTCTAACCACCTTGGTAGTTATTTTTGAATTATTGTAGGCTAAGCTAGTAGAAAGAAAGATTGTTATCTTCTCTTTTTGATCTTTTGTGATTTCACCCTAGTTAAAGGATAGAGTTTTCTCTTCAACAACATAAATGGTGACTCCACTCGAGAATAACTCCTAGAGTTATTCTCTGTAGGGTGTGCCCCATTGTTTCTAGGATTTTATTTTTATTTTTATTTCTCTAGTCTATTTCCTATTTGATTGCTTGTTTACAATCCTTCTAGTCTAAATTTCAGGAAGTTTTCTAAGGTTACATGAAATTTTTCCCCTCTAATTGAAACCACTCGTTGGTTTACCCTGGGAACAAAGTGAGTACTCGCTTGTTCCAATTGAGAAGGGTGCGAGTACTCAGCCCTTTCTCTCACAAAAGGAGTGAGTGCATCTTGGGAAGTGTTTTTTCTAGCATTCAACCCTATTTTTTTCTTGATTTTTCTCAGTCTTTTTGCTAGTTTGGTTGCCTGAGTGTTTGTTTGCAATTAGTAACAATCTGTTGCATACTTTCTTAGTTGCAACATTAATCATTGAAAAGAAAAAGCATTGTAGGTGTTTTTGCTTGTTTTCCTGTTTCTTTTTGCATGTTTGTGGTGTGGTTGGCTAGTTTCTCTCTTAGTTTTTGCTTGGTTGATTGAGTAGGGTCTATAGCTTTTAATTGTTGCAAGAAAAGGGAATTATTACATTAGTAGTTTGCATATTGCATTGGATTTATTTTTTAGAATTGTTGATGATACAACTTCCCTCATTGAAGAATTAGTGCAAGTTGAAAGCCAATGTTCTTATCAAATTTTCTTCTTTGAGCCTCTGAAATGCCACTAGTTGCATGTACATAACCCTTGAGTAATTAACAGACAACTAAAATGAGTGTTTAACTTAAAAAGTACTAGAATTTTTGTTTAAGGGAAAATGCACAATAGTCTAGGTCTTAGGGCCTTGGGATAGGTTGGAGAGTAAGTTCTCCAAGGCCATTGAACTACAAACTAGAAGTTGATTAAAGAGTGTGAAAAATATAGTAGTAGCAAGGAGCACTTGCTGAGAAATATCCTATAACACAAGATTTAAGAACAAGATCACATTAGAGTAAGTGGAGGTGATATCCCTTCCTTCACTTGCTATAGATTTTGTTGGATTACTGCGTATACATGGGTTTCCTAAGTGTCAAGGTCCTATGTGTGCCAACGCTTTTGGAAGCTCTAGGATTTGATACCCTGCCCATATGCGTGGTCCCGATCTACAATTGTTCTTCCTAGTTGTCGATTGTGAATTGGTAATCTTAGTGTCTTGTCCTAGGATTTCACACAAGTGACTACAAGAGAGAAGTGCTCACGATACATGAGGTAGACACTTAATCATCATTTTGATTCCTTTGGAGGGTGTCCATCTTCTTGAGGGCACTTTCACCTTAGGTGAATGTTGCGATTAGGTTATCGTAGTTGTTTCTCACTCCTTTGTTGATCAGTATTGGAACTTAATCAACCCATCTCGGTCTCTGAAAGGTCCATTGATCAACTTTCCCTTACTTTGGACTTAAGACCTAATCCACCTGGGCTAAGCTTTGGATTTGTTTTATGTTTTTTATAGTTGCATGCAACTTTGTGTAGTTGGCCCTAGGTTGTGTTTGTCTCGCCACTTTTGAATCTTTGATTCAAAGTCACTGACCAACCACTCCATTAGTCAAGAAGGACTCATGGTCTTTCGCCTGAAAGTGTGAAACCACCTCCAAGAAGGCGTAGGATTGATAATGTTATTTCGTCAGTGCCAATTCGTGAGACTCAACTAGATGTGGATAATCTCATGAGGGAAGGTCTCACCGACAAGGAGCTTGAAGCTCAATGATTTGTGAGGAATTTGGATGGTCACATTGAGATTCCTGGAGGTGTTATTTTACTGCAAGATGATCTCAGTCCCTTTGAGATTGAGGATCTCATTGATATGACTCCTGTCAATTTTAATCCTCCTCTCTCTAAGCTTCTAAGCTCTTCACCTTTGCACACTCAGGTTTGTTCGACAACATAGGTATTCCAACATAGGACAAAAACCTTCAGTAACCACTCATACAACTAGATCAATGATCAATACACTGATATTTTGATGTGGTAAAACCCCTATGGCGAAACATCCACAGCCCCAACCAACGTGACCACTTGGAGCAATTTATTAATGCAAAAGAAAAAGATTACATAGAGATTTTACAAGATATTTTATTACAATAAATCATCGACAAATGACCCTCCATGCTCTTTAAATAGAGATCATGGACCAATCAGGTGTTAAGCCACGAATCAATGTAGCCATTAAGATCAAAGAGAATATGAACCGTCAAATCACTATATGTTGGGAACATATCGTGATCGTCATATTTCCTAGCTACAAATGCATAATAATGTATACTAAAGAAACACACTAATAAACACACTTTTACGTAAAGACATATTAGACCAAGTAGATCTCAACTAACTCCTAAGTGTCTAAATATCATAGCATCCCTCCTTAAGACCAACTTGGGATAGAATTGAAGGATTTACAATAGTGACATAATAGGATAAGGAAGGAGGAATTAGAGCCTATCCCCCCTTAATGACAACTTCATGTATTCCTAACATAGATTGAAGTTTGGAAAACAACACTTCTGTAAGAGACTTTGTGAAAATGTCTACAACTTGATCTTCTGTAGGGAGAAAGAGCACTTCAATAACTCGACCATGAATGAGATTTATGATGAAGTGCATGTGTAGCTTGATGTGTTTGTTGTGCTGATGCTAAAACTGGTCTTTGACAACCTTGACGACACTTTGATTGTCGCACCAAAGTCTAGTGAGGTGATACTGCTAGAATCCAAACTCTGAAAGGATCTATTGAAGACACAAGGCTTCCTAACTTGCATTTACCGTTGCTCGGTACTATGCTTCTGCTGAAGAAAGTGCAATAGCATGTTGTTTCTTACATGCCCAAGTGAGAGGTCCTAAACCAAGGATGAAAACATAACCCACAGTAGACTTCTGATCATCAAAGTCATCGACCAAATCTGAATCAATGAAACCAACCAATAAAGGAGTCCCCCCTGAACTGTAATGTATCTCGAACTGAAATGTGCCCCAGACATACCAAAGTATTCTTTTAGTTGTTTTCCAATGGCTTTCATGGGATGTTTTCATATACTGAGCAACAAGACCAACAACAAAGAAAACATTAGGATGGGTATGAGTCAAGTATAATAGTATACCAACTAAATTACGGTACAAAGTGGCATCAACTTCAGAAGAAGTACAGGTGGTGACAAGCTTGACTCCAGACTTGAAGGGAGAAGGGGTTGGTTTACAATATTCCATGTGGAAGCAGCGAAGAAGGTCACAAGCGTACTTAGACTGGGAAAGAAAAATTCCTTCATTGGAGGCCAAGGAAATAGTGCAAAAATCCTAAGTTTGTCATTTAGAATTTCTTCTTAAGGATGGTTTTCATATGGTCTAAAAGTTTTAAGCTAGTACGAGTAAGGATAAGGTCATCAAAATAAGGGACAAGGATTATGAGAGGGATTCCTACTTTCTTGGTATAGACATTAGGATCATAATGACATCTAGAAAATTCAGTGTCAATAAGAAAGTTGTCCATTTTGGCATACCAAGCTTGGGGAGCTTGCTTAAGACCATAAAGAGATTTCTTAAGGCGACAAACAAGGCTAGAGTCATTTTGGACATAACCAGGAGGTTGTTCCATGTAGATTTCTTCTTGCAAATCCCCATGTAAGAAGGTGGATTTAACATCCATCTGATGGAGCTTCCATTTATGTGAGGTAGCAAGGGAAAGAACAACGCGGATGGAATTCATTTTGGCTACAAGGGTAAATGTTTCATTATAGTCAATTCCTTCAATTTGGGGAAACACTTTGACAACTAACCGAGCCTTGTGCCTTTCAACACTTCCATCTAATGCATACTTAGTTCTGTAGACCCATTTACACCTGAAAATTTTTCTTCCTTTTGGAAGAGGTACAAGATCCCAAGTATCATTTTCCATTAAAGAACTATACTCTCCATTCATTGTTGTATCCCAATTTGGATGACCTGAATATTCTACAAATGTCTATGGATCATGAGTCTCTGAAACTTGATCCAATAGAGAAGAGGTTCATTGGAACCGTGAATGTGTCTGACACTTATTTGAAGGATCACCGACAAGATCACCATTGACTTCGTGTTGAAAGGACCCATCTAGGAAGCAGTGGTGTTGGTGTTGGTTCAGGTTGAATGTAATCATCTGGAGGAAGGTGAGGAGGTGGAGGTGGATTTTCATCCTCACTATCATCATCTGAAGAAGAAACTAGAATACAAACAGAAGAAGAAACAAACGTCGAAGATGGCTCGCAGGTCGAAGAAGACACAATCGCCGAATTAGGCTCGCAGGCCAAGAGATTTTCATCAAATTTAACATCTATTCTAATAATAATTTCATTACAATGTGGTTGAAGAAGTCTGTAACCTTTGACATCCTCAAAATAACAAAAAAAACATACACTTCTCACTTTTAGGTTGCAATTCTTTCCTTTTCTCATCATGAATGTGAGCCCATGCTATACTACCAAATACACATAAGTGACTTACATCTGGTTTAATTTTAGTCCAAGCTTCTTCCGGTGTTATATTTTTAAGAGCCTTTGTGGGAGTGCGATTTACTATGTAATTTGCACAGTTGATGGCTTCCGCCCAATACTTTAGACTTAATCCCTTATATTGGATCATACAATTAGCCATTTCTTTTAATGTGCGGTTCTTTCTCTCAGCAACACCATTTTGTTATGGTGTATATGGAACATCGTGTTCCATTTGGATGCCCTATGTAGTGCAATAACTTGTAAAATTATTGTTCACATATTCACCTCCATTATCTGTTCTTAACCTTTGAATTTGTTGTCCATATTGCTTTTCTACAAGGGCCTTGTAGGCCAAAAACTTGTCAAAAAATTCACTCTTAAGTTTTAATAAATAAACCCAAGTACGTCTGGAAAAGTCATCAATGAAAATTAAGAAATACTTGCACCCAAAAAAAGAAGGAGAAGAAAGTGGACCACACAAGTCACTGCAAACAAGCTGCAAAGGGCTTGAGGCATGCCAAGAGGCACGTTTGTCAAAACTGTCTCGATGATGTTCGCCGAGAACACAATTGACACAAACACCTTCTCTGCATGAAACAAGAGGAAGACCAATCATCATCTATTGATTACATAGTTGCTGCAATGAGCGATAGTTTAGATGACCAAACAATTCATGCCAAAGTTTTCTCATGTCATCGTTATGAGAAACAAAAAATTATGGAAAAGATGATGACCCAAAGTTGTCAAACTTGTAAAACCTGGTAATATCATCAACAATTCCAATTGCAAGAACATGCTGAGGATCTTTTAGATTTGTGATTACAACTTGGTGAGGTGAAAAATCTATGGTTTTACCTTCACCTGAATGAGTGATTTGATATACTGATAGAAGGTTACAGGAAAAACTTGGAACACATAATACATCATTGAAATGACCATTATCTATTCCAGATCCTACAACACTAATAAATTTATCATCATCAACAAATATTTTCTTGGTGTTACATTCATTTAGAGTAGAAAATATGGCTTTCTCCTTAGCCATATGATAAGATGCTCCAGAATCAATAAGCCACTCATAAGAAGAAGAAGTAGAAGTTGCATTGAAGGAAAAACCAGAAGCAAAAAGTGCATGTCCATGAGAAGAGGAAGAAGAAGAAGTAGAATCAACACTGATGTTGTGCTTCTTCATCGTTGCTTCTAAAGCAGCCATCTTCTTGAAACATTTGGACTCAACATGACCATGTTTCCCATAAAAGTTTCAATTTTTGTCATTCTTTGATCCACGTGGATATCGGTGGCCACCCACCTTCTCCAACTGGCTCAAAACAATTTTCTGGCAATTTTGGCAATTTACTATTTTTAGTAGTTTTTAACTTCGGGGGCCAGTTTGAGGGCCTAAACGATGTTTTTTTCATGATCAAGCCTCATAATGATAAGAAAAGGCTTTTATTGATCCCCCTAAATGAATCTCCTCGTCAATACCTTTCCAACGAGCTATCGTGCGCCCTAAACGGAGATCGTATGCAAAAGTTACGACACCAAGAAGTTAATGTACTAACTTACCCCAACGAGGCCCACATGATTTTTGGTGCTTCATTTCCCAGTGTTAGGTTTTTGGATGTCTAGGGTTTTGGAATTCATATTTATTGTAAAAAGGCCTTTAGAGCCTCATTGTGCTCATGTTCTTGCGAATGAGTGCAACCGTCACATCTCTTCTCAGAGATAAGCCGCCACCATTCCAGCAAGCTTGTTTTCCACTACATTTTACAGTTTCAGCTTATTTCTCGAGTTAATAGAAACCATTTTTACCTTATCTATGTTGTTTTATCGCATACATGTTATATGTTTCTTTATTAAAGATTAATAATAATCTGCATCCACTTCGTTCTGCTCATAAAATACAGATCAATGGTTTGCTCCTTATTGTTTTTAATTTATGTCCCCAACGAGGCTAGGGTACAAAGAATTGGGGCTTGAGCTTGTTTCTCTTGAGGAAAAAATATCTCGCACACCCAAGCGACCTCTCATGGCGAGTGAAAAGAAAGACGACTGGACATGAGATCCTTTCAAAATGTTGCTCGAGGAAGCCCTCACACAACAGAGGAACGAAATGATGGATAATTTTGCGCAAATCCTTTGACGACTACCAATAGGCGACGCATATTCCTCAAGAGGTAGCACCGCCCCTTTCAAGGTACAAATCAATTTTGATATTCCTATATTTGAAGGATAGATAGAGGCAACCACCGTAGACAAATGGTTGAATTTTCTAGAAGGGTATTTTTTTGTTCATAACTTCTCGAATAGAGAAAAGATTACTTTTGTGCTCCTCAAAGCCGTTCCCCACATCAAAGATTGGTGGGAGACTTTCTGTGAGCAGAAGGAAACAGAGGAACCCTCATTATTTACAGTCACAGTCACCTGTGAGTCATTCAGGGATGCTATTAAATAACAATACTACCATTTCAGAAGTTATGATGATTTGTATACAAAATGGACCACACTGCGGCAGGGAAGAGACCAAGTGGTGCCATAGTTTACAAATATCTTCCATACCTTCCGCACCAAGCTGGGTATCAAAGATTCTGAGTGACATATGGTGCTCAAGTATTGTGGTGGTCTGCACAGATACATCAAGGCTGAAAGGGAGTTTCTGGACATCTCGTCCTTGGGCGCGACCTACCGATATGCTGTCAAAATCGAGCAGAAGCTCAAACAAAAGACGTGACAATTTGGGCCAGGAAACCCCTCACAAAAAAAGCAGGGAAAAGGCAGCCCCAACCCGCAGAAAAAAGTATAGAGAAAATATGGACAGCTTCAGGACCACCAACCTAAGCCACAAGCAAAGAGGGACACCAGAAAGATGAAGAAAGATACCGGGAAGTGGTGCAACTTCCATAAGAGCCTCGGGCACAACACTACTGATTGTCGCTCAAAGCAATCATTGGTGACTGAGGTGAAAGCCTCTGATTCAGATGCGGGGTCAGACTCTGAGTCTGAACCAGAAAGGGGAAAATGGATCATCGATGAAGAACCCAGTGCCACCGTGGCCACTACCAAGGTCCAACCTAGTGAACCGGACGAGCTAGAGGAATGTTAACGCCTTTTTCATTCACAGATGTGGGTGAAGGGAAACCCACTACACTTCATCGTTGATAGCAGTAGTCAGAAGAACCTCATCTCAGCAGAGGTCATTAAGCGACTAGCCCTGCCGAGAACATTGCACCCACAACCCTACACCATTGGATGGCTCCGCCAAGGAAGCGACCTCCGCGTCAGCCAACAGTGTTGCCTGTCATACGACATCGAGCCCTTCAAAGACGAGGTAATATGTGATGTTTCTCCTCTTGAAGTTTGTGATGTTCTTTTGGGACAACCTTATTTATGGAAACATCATGATGTATATGAATCTAGGCCTCGTAGTGTTATTATTACTTTGAACAGGAAATTATATAGGATACCCAAGGCCATCCCACCTAGTGCTATTTCCTTGATCTTTGCCAAGCAATGTAGGAAGGTCATCTCACAAACCAAGAAGTTTGTCTTTTTCGTGATTCACTCTCAAAACGAGTGAAGTATTATAGCCACATCGAGGACCTCCGCGACCGACCTCTCCAAACATCATAAGCAAGTGGATAAGGCCACAGAGGAATACCAAGATATCTTCTCCTCGTCGACTGGAGTACCTCTGCACTGTCAGGTCAAGCATCCCATCGATCTGACCCCCGATGCACCACTATCAAACGGGCCAATATACTGCCACTCCCTATTAGAGAATGAGGAGATCAAGCGACAGATCCAAGAATTGCTCCATAGGGGCCACATCCGTCCCAACTCATCACCTTGCGGGAGCCCGATCGTGCTGGTACAGAAGAAAGACAGGACCTGGAGACTCTGCATTGATTATCGAGCCCTAAATAAAATTACAGTCAGGAACCGGTACCCAATTCCCCGAATCAACGATCTCCTTGATCAACTCAAAGGGGCCAAATACTTCAGCAAGATTGATCTGAAGTTTGACTACCACCAAGTCCCAATCGAGTAGACAGATGTATGGAAGACCGCCTTCAAGTTGAAAGAAGGTCTCTTCCAAGCTTCGAAGATTCGTAGGCCTGACCAATTTTTATCGTAGGCTCATGTTGGGGTTATACCATATTGCATGGGCCCTCAGCTAAGTAACCAGAGGAGGTGGTAAAGAAAAATTTGTTTGGGTCTGTCTCAACAACAAGCGTTCGATGATTTGAAGTAGTGTTTGTGCTCAACACCAATACTCTCATTACCTAACCTACAACAACCCTTTGAGATCGAGACAGATGGTTCAGACTATGTTGTGGGCACAATTCTCACTCAGCACGACCACCCCATGGACTATAACAACGAGACACTATTGGATGCTGTTCGTAAGTACCCTACTTATGACAAAGAAATGTACTCCATTCTTCAAGCCTACCGATAGTGGAGGCATTAACTTCTTGGGAAAGAGACAATCATCCACACTGATCATAAGCCCTTGTAATTCATGTAGACCCAAGGAAAATTGTAGAATGACCGCCATCAGAAGTGGTCCACATACTTACAATAGTTCCACCTCAACATCAAGTACAAAACTTGAAGTACCAACCATGTCGCTGATTGCCTTAACCGACCTCCAGTCGCAACACTCCCCACAGTGCTAGACTCTTGCGACCACAAAACCTCCGGGTGACCCCAACTCTATGAAACATACCCTGATTTTGCCAACACTTACAAAATGTTGGGCACATACTCAGTCGTCACTAATTTCCATCTTCAGGACGGATTGTTGTGCCATATGGGCCATCTCTGCCTTCCATCAAGCGAGCGTGCAAAGATGATTTGGGAATCCCACTACAGTCGAGTAGCAGGACACTTCGACATTGAAAAGACAGTGGTAGTGTTGTAACAACATTTATACTGGCCAAAAATTCGGCAGGATGTCAACAAATATATTAGGTCCTACACTACCTGCTCCATTGCTAAGCCCACCAGTAAGAAACGAGGCCTGTACACCCCTTTGCCTACTCCTGACAGGCAATGGGAATCCATCCCAATGGATTACATGTTGGGCCTTCCGACCACCAAGTGGGGGAATGACTGTGTTTTCGTGGTTGTTGATTGCTTTTCTAAAATGGCGATTCTGCCCCCCTACAAGAAGAGCATCACTGTGGAGGCCACTGCCAAGCTCTTCTTTGAGAAAGTGTGGGTACATTTTGGAATCCTACAAACCATTGTCTCTGATTGGGACAGTCGGTTCCTCAACACATTTTGGTTGAGCCTTTGGTCATTGTTGGACACCAAGCTCACCAAACCCACGACCTTCCATCCCCAGAGAGATGGACAAACCAAGGTCCTCAATCGGATGATCGTGCATATCATGTGCATGTACAATTACAGGCACCCCCAAACATGGGATGAGAATATCCCATACATTCAACATAACTACAAATGATCTCTGCATAGCTCAATCAGCCACAACCCCTTTCAGGTGGGATTGGGATTCCAACCATTGGGTCCCATGGACATTTCACTACCCCTTGCGGCCACCCTGACCGACTTGTCACTTGCTCTAGATGAAGCTGATAAAGCCACCCGGTTCATTGAGTGGATCCAACACATTCGCCAATAGGTTCACGAGATTTTACAGAAGTCCAATGCCAAGTACAAGAAGCGCCATGATCAACACCGGGTGCCACATAGGTTTCAGGTGGGAGACAAAGTTTGGCTGCATCTGCAAAAAGAACACCTTACAGGGCCCCATCGAAAGCTTCATCCACTTCATTATGGGCCTTACACCCTCATCAAGGCTGTGGGAGATAATTCTTTTGAGCTCAACATTCCTCCGTTCCTTTGTCTACACCCAATGTTCAACGTGGCTCTCCTTCGACCATATTTTTCACCTTTATTGGACACCTCAGAGATAGCAGAACAATTGACACCAATAGAGCTCTACCTTGACTACATGCAACAAGCATCCGAGGATCAAATTGTGGACACACAGGTCAAAAGGACTCGCCAACAGAGGATTCAACTTTATCGAGTTGTCAAACAGGGCAGGTCTTGCACCAAGGCAAATGGCTCACCAGGGGCCAAATTAAGCAGAAATTTCCTCATCTGATGGGGGAACTCAATGCAATGGATACCATTGCTTCCAAAGGAGGGAGGATTGATCTAGGTGGATATTGGTGGCCACCCACCTTCTTCAACTGGCTCAAAACATTTTTCTGGCAGTTTTGACAATTTACTATTTTTAGCAGTTTTTAACTTCGGGGGTCAGTTTGAGGGCCTAAATGATGTTTTTTCATGATCAAGCCTCTCAATGATAGTTGAAGGCTCTAATTGATCCCCCTAAATTAATATTCTCATCAATACCTTTCCAACGAGCTATCGTGCGCCCTAAACGGAGATCGTATGCAAAAGTTACAACCCCGGGAAGTTATTGTACTAACTTACCCAAACGGGGCCCACATGACTTTTGGCACTTCATCTCCCAGGGTTAGGTTTCTGGATGTCTAGGGTTTTTACATTCATATTTATTGTAAAAAGGCCTTCAGAGCCTTATTGTACTCATCTTCTTCCGAATGAGCGCAACCGTCACATCTCTTCTCAGAGATAAGCCGCCACCATTCCAACAAGTTTGTTTTCCGTTGCATTTTACAGTTTCAGCTTATTTCATGAGTTAATAGAAACCAATTTTACTGTATCTCTATTGTTTTATCGAATACCTGTTATATGTTTCTGTATTAAAGATTAATAATAATCTACATCCACTTCGTTATGCTCATAAAATTCGGATCAATCTTCTTATTTTTAGATTTTGCTCCTTTGTCAGCATTAGGAGTTGAAGCTGTTTGAGTGGGTTTGAGACCCTTGTTGTGCTTGTTGTTGTGGAGAGGATGTTGCTTCTTGGGATTCTTGGGTTTATCTTTCTGCTGGGCTACTAAGTCTTTCTTGGAGGATATTGCAATGTTGATCACTCCAAGTTGTACAAGCTTATCTTGCTCTCTAATCAAAACATCACAAAATGACTCAAGAGTGGGTTTTTGATAAGGTTTCCCTAGAGCCTTTCTCATGGGATAGAAGGTAGATGCAAACACATAATATGCACTACCTAGCTTAGAAAGAATAATATATATGAAACGTTCTTCCTCCAGCTTTATGTTACACTCTTCGCATAAATTTTTAAGTGTTTTAAACTTAGATATATAGTCTTCAATGCAAGAAAAATCATTTGGACTTAAAGTCAATATCTGATTTTCTAACTAATGTGTTCAAATAATATTGTGTTTACCAAACATAGATTCAAGCTTTTCCCTAGCTTCATCGAGGTCATCAATTTCTTGAAGGTGGAACCTTAAATAAGGAGAGATGGACATTCTGATTAGTCCACGTGCTTCGTCATTCCTATTAGCCCATTTGACTTTCTTTTCATCATCACTGGGTTCTTTTTCCTTTGCCAAGCTAATCCGATATAGGCCTTTACTTCTTAAAAAATCCTCCATATGGGATTTCCATTGGAAGTAGTTGGTGCTCGTAAGCAAAACATCACTGGAAGAAGCCTTATTAAATATGTATATAATATGGATTTAAAAACTAAAACTGATGATTTGGATGGAAATATCTTGAAAAATTAGGCGGTATTAAAAAAAAGCGGCTCTGAAAATGAACTTCGGATGTGAAAGTTATGCCCTTTTGAAAAAAAAAACCATAAACGGTAACCAAAGAGCTGTAGATTTTAACCTTGTACAATATTTACTACAAACGGATTTTCAGTAAAAGAACAAAAAAGATACAATGACAAATAGAAACATTACACAAAGATATTTCCTATGGAAACCCAAACTGGGAAAACTGTTGGCCCTTGACCAAGTTTTGGGAGTTTCTTGGTCATGTTGACCTATTTTGGGACTTCGATAGCCTATCGAAGGAGGAGCGCAAGGCGGAGCAAAGATCAAAGGATCTCGGCCCACTTTTGGATCCTTTTTGGGTTTTTGGGAATATGTAATGGGAATGGGATGTCAACCCATGGGTTTACCCATGTTTAGGCCTATTTTGTATGTATACATAGAAGGATAGGCAATGTAAGAAGTATTTGAATAGTATATCTATGTGATGTAGGCTAAGTGCCAAGAGTTGGATCTGTGTGATCAGGGCTTTGTGCATTCTGTGTAAGACTTGCAGAGCTGAGTGCAATTCCTTGTGCGAGACTATAGATGGCTTAGTGCTGTAATGCAAGGAAGAAGGATCTAGCGAGCTACGCAGATCTTCTGTCCTGTGTGGAGTAATGGTTTTGATGGCTTTGTGGTTGTAACCGTTTGACTGAAGACAATAAAGAAGAAGAGTTGGTGGACGTAGCCCCAGGGTGGGGGTGAACCACGTAAACACTATGTTATGTGCTTTGTGCTTTGTCTTGATGTGTTCACATGTTATTTCCTAAGTGCCTTGATATGTTTAGATAGATCTACTTCTGCTTTGTGCTTATGATATGTGAGAATATTAGATCTGATCCATATGAACATGCTTAGTGCTTGATCTGCTAGATCTGACCTATCTATTGATGCTAAGTGCTTGAATACAGTAGATTAGTGCGAGTACTGCAAAGCTCTATTCTATTAGCGAAGTGGATATTGCTTGCATATTAAGTAACTGATAGTGCTGAGTGCTTTATCAAGTAGTACAATCACAGATCTGTGTCCCAACTAAGGTTGCAGACACCTGAGTCTTGCAACCACCCCTGCCTCTACCTCGGGTGAGACTTCATCTGCCTCGCAGGTGTTGCCGAAAGGGCCGGTAGTTAGGGCTTTGTTGGTGCGCTATTGTAGTGTTGAAGCCTGGGTCTGCCCCTGTGCCAACAAAAACCAACATATTCTATATTCATTCATTGTGATACATTGTTTACAATACAATATACATATAGGAGCCAACAACATCCCAAAATCCTAACAACCCTAATTCCTTAAACGAAAATAGAAAACCATAAGCAAAAACCATGTGCTAAAAAAATTCCCAACAATGGACATGAAAATTGAGGCAACAAAAGAAACGAGGCAAAAATGAGACTACTCGTGAAAAGAATACAACACATACCCAACATTTTCCCACTTGTTTTTTTCTTTGCATACAGGGGGTTACAGGGTTACATAGTCAACAATCTAGGGCATCAATTCCCATGGATCCTCTACACCAAGAGAACTTCTCAGTGCTCATAGATTTTGTTAATGAATCTGCAACATTCTTCAAAGTGTCCACCTTCATCAACAACACTTTCTTTTCTTCAACCATGTCTCTCACAAAGTGATATTGAATATCAATA
>ML807969.1:36068-47499 GCA_009831015.1 Picea engelmannii
ACTTCTCAGTGCTCATAGATTTTGTTAATGAATCTGCAACATTCTTCAAAGTGTCCACCTTCATCAACAACACTTTCTTTTCTTCAACCATGTCTCTCACAAAGTGATATTGAATATCAATATGCTTTGTCTTTGAATGATAAGTCGGGTTCTTCACCAGAAAAATTTCACTCTGACTGTCACAATCTATCCTTACAGCTTGTTGTACCAACCCAATACCTGAACACAATCTTTGTAACCATATTGCTTCCTTACTTGCATGAGTGGCTGCCATGTATTCAACTTCTATAGTTGAAAGTTTCACTACATCCTGTCTTTTTCTCATCCAACTTATTGCTCCTCCAAACAGGTTAAACACATACCCACTTGTAAATCTCCAACAATCTAGACCTCCAACCCAATCTTCATCCACAAAGCCATGTATATCCAACACTCTATCCAATCTCGGTCTTCCTTGGTAGAACAATCCATAGCTAGCAATGCCACGCAAATACTTGAAAACCCTTTTTACTGTTGTCTAATGCTCCTTCCCTGGTTTTGACATATACCTGCTCAAAACTCCCACTGCATGTACAATGTGTGGTCTAGTACAGACCATTGCATACATCAAACTGTCAACTGCACTCGCATATGGAACATGAGACATGTCCTCCTCCTCTTCATGTGTCGTGGAACACTGATCCGTATATAACTTTACACCAACAGGAATAAGAACCTTGACCGGTTTACATTCTTGCATATTAAACCTCTGCAATATTGTCTCGACATATTTTTTCTGATTTAACCAGAGTTTCCTCTTTTTCTGATCTCTTTTAATTTCCATGCCCAAAATGAAATTTGAAGCACTGAGATCCTTCATGTCAAATTTAGAGGACAATTGAGTTTTCACATCCTGGATAATCTCCTTGTTGTTTCCTATCAACAACATGTCATCCACATACAAGAAAAAATAAATCATGATCACCAATTAGTTTAAAATACACACAATGATCCTCTTTGCTTCTTATGAAGCCAAGTCCCAACATATAAGTATCAAATTTTTGATACCACATCCTTGGTGATTGTTTTAAATGATATAGGGACTTTTTTAGCTTGCATACCAGCTCCTTTCCCTTCACAACAATTCCTTCTAGTTTCTTATATAGATTTCTTCTTCTAGATCCCCATATAGGAATGTTGTCTTTACATCCATCTGTTCTACTTCAAAATCAAATGCAACAGCAATAGATAACATAAATCTTATAGAATTTAACTTGGCAACAGGAGAAAAAATCTCACCAAAATCAATTCCCTCAACCTGGGAATAACCCTTTGCTACTAACCAAGCTTTGTATTTCTCCACTTTTCCTTCTGCATTCAACTTCCTTTTAAATACCCATTTCCTTCCAATGGGATTTCTTCTAGTCAGGAACTCCACTAGATTCCAAGCCTCATTCTTGTCCAAGGTTTCCATTTCTTCATCCATGGCCTTTTTCCAGAGCTTTCCATTCTATGAATCCATTGCCCCCCTTTCTGGTAGCCTTCTTTCTTGAATTGATCTCCTCAATACTAGAGTATGAGGATCTTCTTCTTCTGATTCCTGTTCTTCTATAGAGTCTAATTCATCATCCTTTAAATCAAACTCTATTTTCTCTAGTTCTTCCTTACTTGGTAGGAATTCATGTTTAACAACATCCTTCATTTCTCTAAATACCACATATCAACTATGCACTACCTTCTTAGTTTTTGGGTTCCAAAACTTATAACCTTTGAGACCATCTTTATACACAATAAAGATACACTTTTCAACCTTCTTATCTAGCTTACTCCTGTTTTCCTTTGGAACATGAACATATGCCTCACATCCAAATACCTTGAGATGTGTGAGAGAAGGTTTCTTACCAGTCCATACCTCTTGTGGAGTCTTGTCATCTAGCACTAATGAGGTTGATCTGTTGACTAGGTAACATGCAATACCCACTGCCTCTGCCCAAAATTCTTTCCCTAACTCGATACCACTGAGCATGCACCTTGATTTTTCCATCAGTGTCCTATTCATCCTTTCTGCAACTCCATTCTACTGAGGTGTATATGGAGTAGTCTTCTGCCTTGCTATACCGCACTTCTTACAAAATTATTCAAATTCATTCCCGTAGAACTCTCCACCATTATCTATCCTCAACACAATTATTTTCTCTGTTTGATTATCAACAAGAGCCTTAAACTCTTTAAACCTGTCAAAGACTTCAGATTTCTTCCTGAGGAAATATATCCAAGTATTCCTCGAGAAGTCATCTATAAATGAGACATAGTATATAGATTTTCCCAATGATGGGACCGACACAGGTCCAAAAACATCACTATGAACTAGCTGTAAAATTCCTTTTTCCCTCGTTGCACCAGAGGGGAATCTTGCCTGATTCTGCTTCCCATATACACAATGTTCACAGAAATCAAAATACAGAGAGGAGTTAGACATACCTTCAACCATACCTTTACCGTGTAATAGTCGAAGACCCTTCTCTCCGATATGCCCTAGTCTTTGATGCCACATCATAACCTTTTCTCCTGCGACTGTAGGAGTTCTTTCTTCTTCAACTCCAATATTAGGAACAATGGAACTATTGAATCCATCACCAATAGTGCTTCCTTGCAGCTTATACAGAGTTCCAAACCAAACTCCCTTCAACAACACCATTGCTCCTCGAACCATCCTGTAGGTTTCCTTTTCAAATATTGTTTTTACCTCTGCATCGTCCATTTTTCTTACATAAATCAAAATTTTGGCAAAGCCTGGGATGTATAGAACATAAGGTAGTGTTTTAATCCTTCCATCTATGAGCCTCAACTTGACTTTTCCTCGACCTATGATTCTGGTTGTCGAGTCATCACCTAGTAAAAAATTACCTCCATCATACCTTTCATATTCACAGAACCACTCCCTGTGGGGAGTGATATGAAAGGATGCACCTGAGTCAACCAACCATGCCTCATGATCTGCATGTGTGCTTGAAGAATCCAAGTACACATCCCCTCATTCTTCCTTGGAGGTCTTTTCTTGTGTAGAAGGAGATTCTTTAGATCCTTTGTTTTTCTCAACTTTGGATATACACTGCTTCTTGTAGTGCCCTTCTTTTCCACACCTCCAACATACCTTTACAAACTTTCTAGAATATTTAGATCTACCCTTAAATTTAGATCTCTCACTTGAGAACTTAGATATATTTCTTTCCTGGGAGCGTCCTCTTGCAAATATTGTGTCTTTGGTCTATCCTTCCATATTATTCCGTCTCATATCCTCCGACAACAAGGATGAGACCACTTCATAAAACTTCAAGGCACTTGTATTACTACCTATGGCCACAACCAGACTATCCCAGAAGTATGGTAAATAAATGTAACACCCTATTTCCCCTAGCTTGTAAATATAACTATAATGGCCAAGAGACTATGGAAAAATCCATATGTGTGAATGTTGATTCGATGGACCTTTGTATGAAAGGTAAATGAATGTAAATTCTGTTATTTACTAGAAAATGGATAAGTGTTGCATGACTGCTGGAAGGGGGGTGTACTAAGAAAGACCACAAATGCTATGGAAAGAGACGGTGAAGAGGACCATGAATGGTTGCGTTAACCTTCACCAAACCAATACTTACTGGATTTAATTGCTCAGGACCCGAACAATCCTCTAACCAAGAAATGAATTACAGTCAGGCTGGTAGGTGGGAAGACCTCCTTTAGAGTTAATGAGGGGATGGGGAAAAGCACCCATATGTAAGGCTTCTAGATTTGACCATGGGCAGGGAATTTGAGCCACACGCAACCTTGCTGAAAGAGGAAAGAAGGGAAGGCATGGTGGGTGGAGGAGAGGGACACCTGTGAAGAGTTTAGAGGAGAGGGATCTTTCGGGTTCAAGGAAGAATTGGAAAATAAGCATTATGGTCACAGGAATTGGCAGAGAAGGTTATGATACAAGCTGATAAACAAGGCCGGTCCTCCTTGGTTGGTATTGTGTAAAACATTGCCAAGATCTCACGGGAGGAAGAAAGTAACCTCCATCCCTACTGTTGCTGAGCCGAAAGAAGAGATTCTGTTGCAGAGCATCATGGTCTAGCTCAGGGGTGGCTAGTGTTAAATCCGTTTGGAGTGACTGAGCCTACGATTGGGTGGAAACGAACATCCCTTTCAACAGTTGCTTCACGTTGTCTGGTTATGATAAGTATTTTCCCTGTTTTATGTGTTGAACTAGAATAATGGATGAATGCATGGATTTATGCATATGTGTACTTATAAATATTTTCTGTGTGGAATGGTTACGGTATGTACATGCCTCCTTCTCTTTGAAAACCTACACCCTTGACCAATAGTTCGAATGCCCAACTTAGCTATGGAGGCTTCCTGGGGCATAAGCTCGTATGATGGTCGATATGGGAGATGTAGTGTCGACCTGAACTTGTCCGTCTGAAGAGGACACCTATTTCAGAATCCTTGTCACGCGACTGATATTTCGGGCCCAAGTCCTTAACCATTTCATGACAAGCTTCAGAAGGGTAGTGAAAGTGGAAGCCTTTAAAAGGAGAGGTCCCTTCGTTTAGAAGACAAGTTGAAGGGATCTGTTCGAAAGGACCCATATGAACAATACCCAGGAACCTTGGACTAAGCCTAAGGAAGCTATGTCCCCTTAGCTTCGTAGCTCCGGAAGTCTGGGACTTCGGAGTAAGACCGACCTTACCATCCTTATGTGGATCGAAGGTAACTGAGAGACTCGGTCTCCCATGAGGTTGACCGGTGATAGGCAACTCCCTAGGTGGTTGGGTGAACCTATCTCGCAAAGTAAACTGAGGCCCGAAACCCCAAAGGGCAGAGCCGCGAAGGACCCAACACCATAGATCGCAGGATCCCTTGGATCCTTTCCCAACCGTCGATATAACGGGGACGCGTGGCACTAGTCCCTCTAATTCAGAGATTGGATGCTTCAGAAGGTAAGAGGAGTTTGTGTAGCAACACTCCTGAATGCTGAAACCCCAAGGTAACCAGAGCCGTAGATCTATAACTCTACATGACCGGGTCTTATCTGTGAAATCTGAGGAAAATAGAAGTCGTCCGCCCGAGGTGACGAGGTATGAAGATGTCTTCCATGGTGATGTGGATTTAAACTTAATGAACCACATGCCACTTGGATTCATGCGCATGACCGACCCCATAGGATCCTTGGATTGTGACACGCATCATCCCGGGTGAGGGCATGTGTCACCCCTGACCCAACTACGTGTCAACCCCTAGTACATGCCCACCTAGCCAACATGGTTGGTGAAGGGACTGGGACTTCGAGAGTCCTGAACTTCGGAGGATTTGGAGCATAGTATCATAGAGAGTCCAAAGAAGAACCGAAGCCCGAATTAGTAGAGTATTTTTGAACCATCCATTGGAAAGGAAATGTGTCATCATCTTCCACACTCTGAAGCATAAGTACTCCGAAAGAGTTGAAGAGTGGAGGGTCGAGAACTACCGAAGCTAGAGACCCGAAGTCAATCTCAGCCGTTGATTGTGACAAGAGCATGGATTGTTGATTTGACTCGTGTCTATTCACGAGTCCAGAGTCTGGAGAAATCAGAGTCAGGTGAGTCAAGAACACCCGAAGTCTGAAGTTTCGACGTGCACGAGGAACCTATTAAGTCGGACCCACGTCGAGGTCCCGTGGCCTCGACCAATGAACACATGAAGAACTTGGGAGAGGTGTATCTGCTAGTTCTGATCTCGGTTCTAAGTGTGGTGACTGTGGCTGGAAATCCCTGGATGAGAAAAATAAGATTTGATACCCCGAATGGAGGTCTTGAGTTCTTAAGAAGAACGGAATTTCGACGCCCTGCCATGGGTGTGTTACAAGAACACAATAAACTGATACACTTATCTTCATCTGAAATTTTAATCTCAACAAATACTAATTGACTTACCACAGTATTGAAGGCGTTCAAATGCTCTACCATCAAGTCTCCATCTCTCATCCTCAGGTTATACAACTTCTTTCTCATAAATAGTTTATTTACTAGGGAATTAGACTGATACAACTTCCCCATCTTATCCCATAAATCCTTGGCTGTAGCTTCCTCTGAGACATTTAGTAATACTGAATCTGAGAGACATAGTCGGATTGTGCTCTTCGCCTTTCAATCCAACATTTTCCAGTCATCTACTGAAGTTCCTGTAGGTGCAGTACCTGGATCTACCACGATCCACTGATCTCTGTCCACCAACAGATCTTCCATCTTGAGCTTCCACAACTCAAAACTTTGCCCATTAAACTTCTCGATCTCCATTTTTGAATTGCTCGCCATTTCTTTTTACCTGAAAAATCAATACCACAGATCTCCCACTATAACAAGGCTTATCATAGTCCTGAGCCAAACCCTTGACCACAAAGGCGTCCTCCTGAAGCCAACAAAGCTCTAATACCAAATGTAGATTTTAACCTTGTACAAAATTTATTTCAAACAGATTTTCAGTAAAAGAACAGAAAAGATACAATGGAAAATACAAACATTACATAGATATTTTTCCCCTGGAAACCCAAACTGGGAAAACCAACATATTATATATTCATTCATTGTGATACATTGTTTACAATACAATATACATATAGGAGCCAACGACATCCCAAAACCCTAACCCAATGACCTGGATTAGTCAACAACCATAATTCCTTAACTGAAAATATAAAACCATCGACAAAAAGCATGTGCCTAAAAATTGCCCAACAATGGACATAAAAATCGAGGCAAAAATGCAACACGTTTCCCTAGGATTTTTTTTTTCTCAGGGGCGCTGTCGCCCCCCTGCACCCCCAAGGGGGGGGATAATGACCCCCCCTCAACCCCCCCCGCGTGCTCGACACAATGTAGAGACTACTACTAGTGCAAAGAATATAATATATACCCAACAAGAGCCACACGACAAGTTGAAGTTGGTCCACATGGTGATACCCCTCCAAATAACCTCAGTTTTACAAACAAGTTGCTTTATGAATTGACCCACTTTTATAAAAAGAAGCGGGGATCACTTTTACAATGAACTTACTTTATAAAAGAAAGTTGCATGCAAAACAAATAAGTTTAAAATAAAATATTAAAGCTACTTATAGTGATTCACTTTTATATTTGAAGTGAAATACACTTTACAATGGATGCGTGGACTTTTTCAAAAAATGTAACAAAAAAAAGACTTGAACTGAAGACCTCTTACTTAATAAGGTAAATTTTAACCAAGTGAGCTAACAAAACATATTGCATTGTTTATAAGGAGGATTGTTGTTGTTTTTGTTGTTGAAGATGGCCTTGGAGAGTGGGCTCATAAAAAACTCTTTTCACACAAGAAAATAATTTCACTTTTCAATGACAACAAGGATTACTCTGAGTTAGCTTACCTGGAAAATGCACCATTTTCGATCTATTTTTGATTTTCCAAGATCACACAGGGAATGAGGCAAAGAGAATACGTATATCCAAAGGATTAGCTACCTAGAAACAAAAAACAAAAAACCAAAATAAAACCGAAATAATACTCTGCAAAAAATTTAAAAATGGCTTATTTAGGCTTGATTCCTCCGGATCTGACTGAAATGGCCGTATCTTGGGAAAGCATAAACTTTTTCGAGTGAAACGAAAAGTGTTCCTGACTAAAATGTGCACTCTAGACTCAATGGAATAGTCCTCTTAGCCCATAAATGTACAAAAATGGCAGAAACCATAGATGAGGCAACTCGGCTTCATGATATCGGTCTACAACGAGAGAGGGTCTTCAAACATGCTTTGTTACCATGTTCGACATCATAAGTTTTCCAACAGAGGATGAAAAACCTCAATAACCACTCATACAACCAGATCAGAGATCAACGCACTGAAATGTTGACGCGGTAAAACCCTTATGGGGAGACATCCACGACCCCATCCAACGCGACCACTTGGAGCAATTTATTAATGCAAAAGAAAAATATTATAGAGAGATTTTACAAGAGAGTTTCTCACAATCGATCATCGACAAATGACGCTCCATTCTCTTTAAATATATATCATGGACCAATCATATGTCAAGCCATAGATCAATGTAGATGTTAAGATCGAGGAGAATATGAACTGTCGAATCACTCTATGTCGAGAACATATTGTGACCGTCATATTTCCTAACTACAAATGCATACTAATGCATACTAAAGAAACACACTTGTACCTAATGACACATTAGACCAAGTGGATTTTAACTAACTCCTAAGTGTCTAAATATCCTAACCATATTCACAAGAAACCAAGCCTTCAATGACCTACAATTGACAATGCTGCTAGCTCTTCTTGGTCAGGGGAGATTCACACCCCCATTTCGACAATTAGGTGGAGGATTTACTCCTTCCATCCCGAATGTATTGATAATAGTTCCTTGCATCCCACCAATATGAGGTGGAGGTTTTGTTCTTCTAGTTTTAGTTCCTAATAGTGGGGTAGGGGGCCAAACCACCACTTTGTATGGAGGCATTTCTTTTTCCTTGGGGGTGCCAAATGTGATGGCCATTCCCCCCCCAATATTCCTTAATGTTAGCATGTCTTTGGGGAGTTCATCCACCACTATCCCTGCTTTCTTGTGGGGAGTGGGACATATTACCACATTAGTTCCATCACTTAGAAGTGGAGCTTTTCCATCTTTCGAGTTACCATTTGGAAACCAACCTCAAGGTTTTGGAAAACAAATGGATGGATTTTTTCCTTGAATGGGGACGTTGAGAGGGAGCAATCCCTTTGCTAGATTTGGAAACCAGGATAGCAAAGACTTTCCATCTATCACAATTCCATCAAGGAGAAATCTCTTTCAACACTTTACGAATCCAATATACAGAGGACTTTGTCCTTATGTTCAGGTGCCTTCCACTTTGAACCAACAACCTGGACAACAAACATATATTCCTTTTGTACCTAGAGGTGGTTATGCCTCATGCAAATCTTTTGTGAGTTCTGACCAAGGGACCCCTTTCCAAGGGGATTCTTGTGATTTTCCTTTCTTCGGAAATAGTGGTACCCCCTTGATGGCCACCTTTATTATTCTTGGATTCATTGTGGGACTACTAGTTTGGTCAAGGGCATCAAATTGATGTTGATCCTTTACCTTCTTCATCAACAAAGTATTCTCCTCCTCCTTTTGCCTCATCTGGTGAAATTCTATCTACTAGTAACCAAAATTTTAAAAGGAATAAAAAGAGGATGAGTAAGAAGAAGAAGTGAATACAAAGGAAAAATTCACCAACCACTACAAGTCATGCTTGGGGCAAGAGTCTAGTCACTGCAAGTCATATTGGAGATAGAAAACCAACTAGTACAAGTCATGTTGGGGGAAAGAAACCGACCACTTCAAGTCATGTTGGGAGTGAGAATCTAGTCACTGCAAGTCATATTAGCAATAAAAACCAACCATTGCAAGTCATGCTGGGGGAAAGCCACTGGCTAGTGCAAGTCATGCATTGGGATTTGATATTGCGAAGAAATATAGACGAATATGATGCAAGCCTAAGTTCCCTTGTAAACTTTGCAAGGGAGACCACCTTACTCATTTGTGCCCTATTATTCTATAGGTCCAAAGAGCCTGGTCCTTGTCTGAAGGTTCCTCTAATCCTGTTTCACCTTTAGTTTCCAAACATCCTATTTAGTTAGTGGTTGATGAAGTGGTGAAGACGATGCAATTTTGGTTGATCTTTCTCTTCTCTTGGAGAGTGATGAGTATACCAAAGTGGTTGACTTGATGCAATGTTCATCCAATCCAACTCTTATTTTAGGGAGTGATGTGTTTATCGACCATGTCTTCAACATTTCCAATTTATAACTTTATGAACAAGAGGGCATTCCACTTACTTTGAGCATGCTCCCTCCAAGTTCGATGATGGTTTCATTTAATTGGAATGATCTTGTTGAGGCTCACCTTCCTTCTTCTGCACTTTTCTAAATAAGGGTCGAAGTTAATTCAACAAACATTTATCGATGTATTGTAGATGAAGGAGCCTCCACAAGAATTTCATCCTCCTTAGCTTGGAAATATTTGGGTTCTCCCAATCTTGTGTCAACTACCAATGAGTTGCTAGCTTTTGATAGAATACCTAGTTAATATCTGAGTATTCTTCCTCGGTTTCCTATCATGTTAGATGGGAAGATTGTCCTAGTTGATATGATAGTGGGAAGACTATCCTACCATTTTAGGTGGGAAGACTATCCTCTTGAGCCTAATCTCACTATATGTGGGTCCTCATTCAATGGTACTTGTGAGTCTTTGCTGATGGACTCTTCCTTATATGATCAAAATATCCATAATCATATGGGACATGATCAATTCACTTCACCCATCTGGGCCCTCCTAGTTCACATGATTTATTTGATGTTGAGTTGCCTTTGGATGAGGCTATGCTTGAAGCCATGACTGCAAATCACAGACCATGGGAAGACATGCATCGTATATTTTTCTTTGTTCCCAAACTAAGGACTTTACGGGTTGACTACCAAATAAATCCTTGGCACGGGCCTAGCAATGGTCTCTACCTAAAGAAGTACTTTGCATAAGTCCCAAGGCCGTGTAGTACTTTGTACCATATTGTACTTTTAAGTTTTTTTTTTTGTTTTCAAGTTTTGTATTCGAGAGTACACGTTGTCATCAGAGGTTTATATATTGGATTTATTAACTTATGGATGAGTGTTGTTGGTCATATGCACAAGACTTTGGATACATTTTCTTTAACATTTTTTCATCATATCGGTCTGTTCTGATAGATAATGGTCCCAAAAATGGCATATATATTTTCCCTCCTTCCATTTTGCATTATCATTTTCTTGGTTCATTTTCCCTTATGATCGACCCCAACAAATTGTAACATGAAGCCTTCTTTCCATTTAAAAAGTGTCGTGATTTGAGTGGTAGAGCCTACCATTCATCGGTGTCATAGTTATAACCCTGTATGCAATTTGGTTTTGATATTGAGATATTTTCATAAGCTCAAGATCCCTCTTAGTCTTGCCATGCCTTTGTGATGAAGGCACATGACTTATTCTCAATCATTTTATTTCCATTACCCATGGGGCTCCCACATTGTTTTGTTTTGAGTTGCATTGACCGCATTGCATGTCATTCCTCGCACTTTTGATCCTAATGCCTATTTTAGTTTGCATTTTTTTGCTCATTGCCCCCACATTCTCTTAAGCCACTTGCCTTTGCAGCTATCACCTCTATAACCCAAAACCCTGTATCCCTAGAGGAAACATCTCCAAGAGTGTCCATATCCTGCATAACTTGCTTTTATATTGCATACGTCTGTTCCTTACACTTGAAACTAGTTTGCTTGCTCGCGACACTTGTTTCCTCCACTATAAAATAACATTTTTTTCTTCCTTTTCAAGATTTAATAATATGAAAAAGACAAAATATTCAA